>JASDQU010194090.1:32778-48795 GCA_032191745.1 Picea mariana | reverse complement strand
AAAAGGGCAACAGAAGCTAACTTGAGTTCCAGATTTGAAATCCAACCTACTCTCCAAATTTTGCTTGCAGCTATTGCTATTATATTAATAATTATTTGCCAAAAAAGTATATTAATATAATATTAATTATCTATATTCTACAATTTTTTAAATGTAATGGTTATTTATATTGATCAAAAAGCTTCTTGTGGTCCTACCTGTACAGCCTTCATAGAAATCCAAAAAGCATCTAAAGACTAATACTAAGCTAAGTGACGAGTGAGACAGCAGTCTTCAAGAATTTTTACGTTCCAAAAGTAACAAGGTCTGCCTGCTCCAAAACTTGCAGGAGTAGTACCTTACAAACTGACCTAACAGAAGAATAAATTTACAAAACACAAATTAATAGTGGCACTTAATTAAAAGTTCAAAAACCCTATCAGAGAACCAATCATTGAATCCACCTGGCAAGTAGTTTCTGACTCCACCTAGGAGTCTTCTAAGTTCTCATGATGTGCAACGGCTACATAAAATATCTCCTATTGGGGAAGATTAACTAAGTTGGCCATGTTATCAGTGAATCTAGCACTTGTGCAAAGCCTTCACAAGATGCTAAAATTGCGTAACAGTTGGAACTTGGAAGTAATTGCCACTGTCACCTAGGCAAGTACTTCCCTCGTTTTAGTGACGGAAAGAGATCCAACACAAGGGAGGCTTCCCTTGTGACCTCAAGGGATCCTATAGCAAGCTAAGGGCAAGTCTATGGCCCCCTATATTGGTCACTTGATGAGATAGGCTAGGTCAAGGAAAAAAGTAAGGACAAGATGAGATAATTGATCAATTGATTATTTGTGAAGTATTCAATGTTTCCCAACAATTATCAAGTCTAATAAATGTAAAAATAATCCCTGCGACACTAACTATCAAGTGAAAATGAACTGCTGCAATGAAATTGCAGCAATTAACAATGTTATATCAGCAAAGTATATTTTGTAACAGCAGCAAGAAATCGGCTCTTAAAATTGTCAAATAAATTCTCAAAATATGACTCTTAATGAGTAGAATAATATCCAAGGGTCAAACAATGATTTCAGCCTTCTTTAACCATGATACTAAGTAAGTTATTAGCAATTTAACCAAGCCCTAATGGCTGTAACCAACTTTTGTAACAAGAAGTTAATGAGTTAATTTACAAGTCGTTGGGCTAGATTGGGCACAAGAATGTGATTAAGCATCCACCCAACAAGTTACTTTTGTGAGAGAGAATTTATTAGGGTTTTGTAAACAATTGTAAGAAAGGAGACTAGTGCCGTTTTCCTTCTTTTTGGCAAATGGAGTCCAAGTAAACTCTTGCAAGCGAAGGGGGTGAAGATCCAAACTTGGAGCTATACCATCATAAAACCAAGCCAAACCTTCTAGAAAACAAACCCTAGGGGTTATAATTAATACCATCATAAATCCTAGGTGTCATTTTTTTTTCCTTCGACCTCAAATGGTAGGAGAACTGAGCTTCCTCGCTCCTACATCCCCCCTAGGGTCATACAGTCGGATCCTCCTATGGTACTCGAGGACTCCGACAGTGAGCCAGCGCGAACCTCGTCGCCCCCTTGCCATCATTCATCATATCCAGGAGACATTGACCTCACTAGCCTCACCTTCATATATTTCTCTCTCGGCTAGTATTGAGTTGTCCAACTATCATGGACACTCACTTTGTATCATCGCACTTATAATACCGCTATATATACCTTTTCCTTGGTTTTAACTAGACCTAGGGCTTAACCTTGTCGGATATTTCACTACTTTAGGTTTCTTTCTTTATGCTACTCTCAACATTATCTAGGAGATGCTTTTGCACTCCCACATTGTACCCATACTTGTTCTAATATTTAGTCCCATTGACCTACTTTTGTGGTCATTCATTGGACATTAATAAAATTATCTTATCTTATCTTATCTAGCATCTAGCAACAAGATCTTAATTGAACTAGATCAAACCCTCGAGGTTATAGCATCATAAACCCTAGGTCTTGAGCTAGCCAAAGACAATCCATAGGGGTATAGACAATCTTAACCCCTAGACTAGGTCTTAAATGCTTCAACAAATTAAGATGAATGAAAATAGGAAGGGGGATAAACAATCTTAATCCCTCCTAGGGTTTCTAGCAAAATTGAACCTAGCATACAAGGTAGCAACAATTAACCATCTAATAGAGCATCCACCAAAATATACCATGAAAAAGCATTAAAAATTGAAGAAGAACACTTACTAGATCAAGAACTATGAATGAGGAAACCTTAGCTAAACATCCATCCATCAAAACAAGAGAAAGCATCCAAACAAGATCATCCTTCCAAAAGTATGCAAAAGTACTCCATAGCTAATTAGAGAAGAGAAGAGAAGAGACTAATAATGATGAATCACAAGTGATGAGTTATTATTTGGGGTTGAGGTAGTGCTAACCTCTTTATATAAGGCAACCCTAGTGCTAAAACCCCTCAAAATACAAAAGGCCGTGATACAAGTGAGATAGGTCTAGGTTGACCCCTCAAGTAGCCTCAAACAATAGAATAACATGCTAATACACCAAAATATGTCCTCCAAGGCCACACGTGTAGGTGACATCATGCTCCAAGAAGGTGTAGGAGGCCTCCAAAGGCCACATCTCATCGTCAAGTGGTGCAAGCAAGGTGGAAGTCATGCCTCCTCATCAAGGATCATATCATATAGCTAATTTTTCTTCTTGTTGGATCCTTGATAATTCTTGGGTCCCAGTCCATTTCTTTAGACCTTTTGATGATCTAGTTAGAAATGGGAACCTTCTTAAAACCTATTGATTTTTCAGGAATAGTTGATTATCCCTACTATATATCTGAAGATGTTATTGAAAAGTTGTCTGATTTTCATGATTATGATGATGCTTGTGCTCATGTCAGGGCCTTTGGGCAGTTAATTGATGATTGGTATAATCCACCTATTTATGAGGATGCTCTAATGAAATTTTTTTCTTGGATTCTTTGTGAGGGATATGCTTGTGACTGGTTTCTTGTTCATGAGGATAATCTGTTCAAGACCATACGGGACTTTCAAAATGCCTTTTTGGAGAGATTTGGGGATGATCAGGATGAAACTTACAATGAATTGGTTGATGCTTTTATGGAAAAATGGAAGAAGAAGAATTTTCCAGATATTGGAACAATCAATTCAGATATAAAGATAGATACTCCACCAGATCCCATTGAGGAGCTTAAAGTAATCATTCACAACATGCAGTTTTCCCATGCAGAACAGTTGAAGGCCATGGAAGATCAATTAGAGATCATGGAGGCTCGCCTTGCAAAGGATGAGACTTGTATTGAACATCCGAACCCTATTGAACTTGAGCTTCGCAGTGAAAAAGATAGGGAAGTTCATAGGGAAATTTCGGATGAGTCCATAGATGAGCCAGTAACCGATCTTGAGGAGATAATGGAATTTGAGTTTGAAGTTGTTGAATATCTAGATAATTCAAGTCCCCACCCTCCTCCCAATGAACCAATCTCTTTACGGGAGAACTTTGACAACCTTGATGAAGATAGTGCAGTGATTCCTTTGACATGTTCATTTTTAACCTCTCAACCAAAAGAGGACTTAAAACAAAATAATGTGAAAATGGAAGGAAACTTCAGTTTATCAGTTTCATATCATTATGAGTATTGGTTGGCCTTCCACCTTGACAGTCATGTGCAACATAGTATTAAGATTTTACACGACTTGTCAGATTCCCGTGTTTGGTTGAATAGAGGAGGGAGCATGATTCTTAACTAGTTCTTCCCCACGAAAAATTCCAAGTTGATAAAACTTGGAAAGGGATCTTCTGTGAGTCATCCCGAACAGGGATGTTTCCGACATTTGTGGATTCATTACATCCATTGCATGGATGGTTGTAACGTATCTCTAACCCTTCTCCTTTATTTTAAGTTTTGTATTATTTCATTTCATTATGAAATAATGTTACTTAGATGATTCATTGTATTGTAGTTTCATTTTGTAATTATTGTACCATAGTAATTTCATTGGTGTGATTATGTTTAATAGCATTTTGTTTATTTATTTGTGTATACATGTATTTATGTTGGGTATTGGTGAGTACTCTGTTTTGTGGATTCTAGATTCTCGTATGCTCTCCTTCCCAAGTGAAGATCAAACACACAAATGTGGAGCCAGATGTTGACCACCTATTTCAACTAGGGGGTCAACTCCATGTGCCATGAAGATATGCACCTGATGGTGCTACCACGTTGAAGACTTGTTGGTTCTACAAAGCAGTTTTGGCCTTCAACACGTATTTTTGTAATTGGAATTTCCACTCCCCTGCGTGGGATAGTAATGTAATGGGTCAGCATGGATCATAGTTTAGGTCAGTTTCCTAGGACTTTATCATTAGAGGAGTTACTTTCATAGAGTGTTTTTTTTCCTCAGGTTATTAATTTGGCCTAACCAGCCTTATTAATATTTCCCTTGAGTTTTTCACTCCCACAATAATCCTCCAAAGTGGTGAAAGGCGTTCTAATGGTAGAGACCTATGGTGACTCGTGTCTAGGAATATTGTAAATGACCATGCTAGACATATCCTAGAGTCTTGCAGAATTTTGTCGAGTCTAAAGTATTTTTTTTTTAATTTTTTAAAATTACCTAGTTAATGGTAATTTTAATTAATTTTTGATAAAAAATGTAAAAATTTGGTCCTTGGGATTTTTGATAGGGGTATGAGTACTCAAAAGAAATGGAATGAGACCCCCTACACCCTTGGACCAAGTTTCGGCTCAGTTGGACAAGTTTTGCTAGGTGTTTGTCCATGAGGAGTCTAAGTCAGTCTAAGACAACAATTTAATTGCTAGAATTGACAAAGTCAAAATTCTCAAATTTTTGTAAAAAGACAAAATTAATTAAAAAAAGAGTGGGAGAAGTTATCTAAACCATTTCCTAATCTTTTTCCTAAGTTGGAAAAGTAATTTTCCACTTAAAAGACCCCCCCTTGCTTAGCCAACAACTTAAAGTGGTGTTCCCTAACTAATTGACATGTGGGAATTAAAAAGTTTAAGTGAAAAAACCACCTAAACCCTAAATTCTCCCTCCTTGGTGTCTATCTTAATGTTTGACCATAGGAAAAGGTGGTTTCCCCCTTTACACCTCACTCACTTACCAAAACCCTAACTTACCAAAACCCTAAAAGTGATTTTTCCTTGACATTGTCTATTTCTCTTGGATGTGTGACACTTATAACTCATCCAAGAGGGGTAACTCTTGGCTCCCAAGTATAAATAAAGGCCCTCCACTCTTCATTTCACATGATCTATCTCAGTGCAAGGTTACTCTACCCATTTCTCTCCTCTCCTCTCCATTCTCTCCCACTCTTCTCTCTCATTCTTCTTGCTCTCTCTTTCTTTTCTCAAGCTTGGGCAAGTATTTGTCCTAGCTTGCTTCTAATACATGGTGTGAAGAGTCTTCTTGGTGCCATATTGCTCAATGAGGTGATTTTGTTCTAGTTATTTCTTGCTTTCATTTGTTGTAGATTTAGAGTAGGGATCCTAAGAAAAGTATTTTGTTTGGGTAGATCTTTTGGTAGTATTATCATATCATAGATCTAATGAGTATATCTTGTAGATTTAACAAAGTATTTTGTTTTATTACATGTATGTGCTCACCCCTTTCTCTTTTCTGTAGCATTGATTCAAGAAATTTGCAGGTCACCTAAGGGTTTTGAACATAGATTCCAGATCTGGAAATCTTCCTCATCATCCACATAAAACCTCTAATATTTTATGTTCTGTTTTTCTGTTCATATTCCTCTATATTTGGGTGGATTTGTGTTCTGAAATAGACCAAAAACGAATATATATACTGCTGGTTTTATACTTAAAATTTCTGGTTTTCACTAATAGCAATTTTTTGCAGATTTTTTGTCATTTCTGCAACTTTTCCAGCAACTTTTACTTGCTGGTTTTTTGTAGGTTTCTGACAGAAACATGGAGGAACAACCCATTTGGGGTCATTTAAAGTCAAGTAAACTACTCCTAAGCAAGGGTATTGAATACCCCATTCTTCTTCTCCTTTCTCAAGTTGTAAGCAAACCCAAGAGAGTCTTTACTTMTTTTYCTTTAGGGGCTTTACTTCCATCCATCTTCATCTCCATCTCAATCTCCCTAGGGTCACCGGGATCGCCTCCCTAGAGTGACCTAGTCACCCTTGAAGTGTGGGACCTACATCGAGGTGACATTGGGTGTAGGATTCTCAAGTTGTAGCACTTGCTTTGTGGTTAGGTCGGGCTTTGCCCAACCTACAACTTGCGCTATAACAGGCCCCACATGAAAATTCACTTGAACAGACTAGTATATAAAGAGGTAAGGGGCTACCTCATTGACACAATCACTCACTCTGCAATCAAGGCGCAAGTCTAGAAGGAGCAGTAGTTGCAGCAGTTCAGCGGAGGGAAGAAGGAGGCACAAGTCCAAGGAGGCGCAGCTGCAGTGGTGAAGTCTCTCCTTGCTCAGTCTTTTTGGTATTTCTCTCTTGTGCGTTTCTCTTGGTAAAGGTACGCTCTATTGGTATTGTGTTGCTGCTGCAGCCGTGTTGGTATTTCTGGCTAGGGTTTATCTGATAGGACTTGCTTTGTGCACGGAATCTATCTAAGAAAAGGTTATTGTGCTCGGGGGTGGTACATGTAAGTGCCTATGGTTGGGTGACAATGGTGTAACATTGTCTATGGTAAAATGAGCATACCAAAATTTTAACAGTAAAGGGGTTGAACAATGAGCCCATCCCTCATAACTCTGAAGTGCTCTGTAGAGAAGGCCATCTTTGGATGCAATCCACCCTAAGGCTTTAATATTCCCCTTTAAATTCTGTCCTAAAATCTGATTTATTTGGTTGGGGAATTTCATTAGACACTTGGCATACAAGCTTGCAACTCCCTTGAAATCACTTCAATACTCGTTGTCCCAAATAACTCATGTTTAAGGGTTGAAGATTAAGTCAAACACATCATATGAAACACTTTATCCCTTCCCTATGAGTGGTTGTTCTGAATTTATGTTTGTTGTTATGTATATGATAGTTTTTCTCATTGAGGCATTATGTCAAACAATTTGTGTGTATAGCCTCCTTAGGTTTGTATATGATATCGGTTCATTGGTTTATTGCAAGAGAAGAATGTGGATGGAAGAAATAACCTGTAGCAACCAAATACTACAATAATTTACAAAGAAATGACCACACACTCAGATCTGGTTTATTTATTAATATATAGCTGACCTCCATGAAGTAGAAGAGCAAATCTAGAAATGCATAAGAGTATGAGAAGTTGTGGCTAAAGATGCCTCCAAAATACAATGAAAAATAGAGATATAGAGCCCAAGAAGCTTCCACAAGCTGAATAAAAAGGATCTCCAAAGTCCAACTCTTTTCCTTGTTGTGGATGTTGTCCCTTTTAGCAGAAATGCACYCTCACTGCCTGAGGCGCTCCAATAAAGATAACCACTGCAAATCTGGCCCAAAAAACTCAAGGAAAATGATGGCTTCCTGTAGAAAATTAGCTGGTTGCCTTATATGATGAATCTCCTTGGCTGTAGTTGCAGTTTTAACCCCCAAAACAATGAATCTCTTTGTTTTGGTGCACCCTTCTACAAAAATTCGCCCATCTTGGAGAATAAATAAATATGCAGAGTAAAGAACCCCCGGAAATTGATAAAAAGGGTGCCCTAGAGGTGGGAAACCCTCATGTGGCTTGATCTCTTGCATATCCCAAACCCTCCAAGCAAATCTAGTTGTTCTTCATCCAATGGTGCACCCCTGTTCTGCAGAATGAAGCCTGGCAGTTTCACGCTACTCAAAATAATGATTGTTGAAGATGAATAAACGTGAATGATAGATGATAGAATGGCAAGGGTGGAATCTTTCACCACCTTGGCCAAGCTTGGATCAGGAACACGAGAATCTTTCACTCCCTTACTGATCTCTAGGGTTTAGTGAGACAAAACCGTCAAACGCCCAAGCTCTCAAGCTCACAAGCGCAAAAAGACAAAATGATCCAGAATGCATGAGTGAGGTGCCTTCACTCTTTTTTATCCCATCTTCTAATCTTCAATTAAATTATTTAATTGGCTTCCAAGGTTATTCACTTTATTTTCCCCACTTAGCCAATTATCTTTTATTTTTCCTTTTTGTTAAAGTCACTTTAATAATATAACTTTAATACCTTAGTGAATATTTTTTGCTTCTTAATTCCCTTTTTATTTCAATGAGACTATAGTCTAAAGGGAACAACTAGACTATTAAATCTCTCATCACCCCTGTCACTTGGAAGGGGATATTACAGGGTTTATCCAAGTGAACCGCACAAACTACTTGTAGATATCATCTTTGATGATTGTGTTAATCTCCCACCATGTAGGTAAAAGGTAGCTTAGAGCAGCAAGAAAATCTCTGAATGGAGGGAGTAGATCCATCATAATGCCAAGTTCCAATAGATGCTAGAAGATCCAAGACCCCGACATACCAACATCGAGAAAGAACCAGAAAACTAATGGATTCAAGGGGCTACTAGTTGATTGCCACATAGTCCTATATGTTGATGAATGCAGCTATGCGAGACATTCTCCAGCTTACAAACCTGTGAGATGTGGATCATTGCAGCTATGTGAGTCTTTCTCTCAGCTTACAAACCTGGGAGAAAGCCCCTAAGAAGGGTACGTGGTTCCTGCCTGAGACAGAGCTAGGAACGTAGAGATGACCTCCTCCATTCAGAGAGTTGAGAAGAACTCTAGATGATTATCCAATGGGAAAGGCGCTCTATTGAGTTAGACGTGCCTGTGGCTCAGCACAAGGTGAACGTGTGAAATCCCAAAGTGTTGGGTGCATCGTCATGTGAACACAAATGAAGATGATGTATTAGCCTCCTTTGAGCAGCAGAGTCGACGAGAAAACTCCAGATGATTCTCCTGTGTGAGGCAGTGGGAAAGATCTATAGAGTGGATGTGTTTGTGGACGAGCACAAGTGAACGTGTGAAGATCTGGTTCTTCTGTGTAATGCAGTGAGCCAAAGATATGACATCCCTATGGATGTGCCCCTAGTGGATGAGCACTAGTGGGTGTATCAGATCCCTTGCTATATGTTGTTCAAGAGTCAGACCTGCCTGTAACCCTAATTGTAATGTAAAGGGTACAGGTCGACCCCACCTTAATGTGATTAATAATAAATGGAAAAGATAATTAATCTGGTTAATATTAATTATAATATAATAATAATAATAATAATTATTATAATGTGACTTAGAGAGGTCGGCCCTGTTGAGCCAATAGACACTTCTGTTGACAGGTTTAGGTTAGTATAAGTAAAGGTAAAATCCCCATTGTGGAAACATGTATTTCATGTGAGTTTGGAAATTTCACCAAGTATATTTACTTGGGAAAAGTGCACACCTTTCTTGGGCGCTGGTCTTCTATGGTTTGAGCACCCTCTTGTGTGCTAGGTCTTTCTTGGTGGTGAAGGTCTTTCTCTTGAAGAATATAGAAAAGGATTTGGCTGGGTTTTCTTCCCTTGTTGAGAAGGGTTTCCTAGGATACTTCTTGTGTTCTTGTGCATGGTGTTTCTTCTTGTGATCTTGGTTGCTGCAACATTATTGTCTATGGTTAAGTTAAATGCTAAAATGGAATGAACTTCATGCTTAACCTAGCTTATTGAAAAAATCAACATGGTATCAGAGCATAGGTCTTCAAGAACCCATTGCACAAGCTACAAGCTTTTACCAGTCATCCCTCCTCTTCTGCAGAACCGTACGAACCTCCTAGGGTTTCCAGAAAATTCGTACGATCCTCTTCTTTTGAGTGTTTCAGCCCCTAAAACTTGGACGTTGAGGCAAATTTTGGCATGGGAGAGTACGACCTTCTCCAGCGCAGCTCCAGAGACTCTCAGAATGAATTTTCGAGCATTTTGAAATTTTGGCCCTAGGGTTTCTAGGGTTCCACAATTTTCTGCAGATTTCTATTTTTAGGGTTTATGCAGCTCTTTGAAGAAGCCTTCAAGATTACCTGTGGTCTTCTAACTTTCAAGGCTTATTGTTGGCAATCATAAGCCCAACAAAACCTAAGGTTGCTAGCCTAGCCTAGCCGTTAGGTTTTCTAGCCCAGTTAAACAAGGGATTGTGAAGAATCTAAAATATGATGAACAAAGCTATTGATGAATGGAAGGAAGATGACGACAAGACAAGGAAGCCAATCATCTACAAAAACTCTTACATTGAAGGGCCATCTTTAAAGTAGCAAGATGAAAAAAGGTAACTACCTTCTTCATGAAGATCTCAGAGGACAGAGATCAACCAGGTGCCATTGGAGAAATCATATCAGCATCCTCAGGTATGCACTTGTATATTTATTATTTGTATCATTGTCATGAGGATAATTGCAGGAGGAAGGAGGCTTTTTTGTTGAAGTCATGGATCGAGAGGGATCTCAGTGCATTCAGAGGAACAACACACAGGAAGTGAAGACTCCAGGTTTGATTGTTATAATTGTCATTCCTCTAAACCTATATTTCTAAAGTTTGCTACATTACAAGTAGGTGTTGTAGTCGTGACAACATTCCTTAAATTGTTTTGATTCTAGAGATGTACTCATTATTCTCCTTTAGGAGATATTCTTTTGGTGGTTCGTTTTGTTTTCTTGTTCCAGATAGGCTAACAAGAAAGGAAGATGTCTATCCCTCAGAGAGAGTCACTTGACTCAGAGGGAGTCAAAACTATTTGAGAAAGAGGAAGAATAAAACCATCATTGAGGCAATCAATGCAATATTGCATAATCAGAATCCTTCTATGATTCTATGGGCAGAAGCATGCATGACACAATATATGTTCAGAACAAGAGTCTTCACCAGACTTTGAAAAAAACATAACTCCCGAAGAAGTCTTCACCAGAATAAAGCCTAAGATCGAACTCTTCAGGTTATTTGGGTGCCCAGTGTATTTTCATGTACCCAAAGAGAAGAAGTCCAAGCTAGATCCTTTAGAAAGAAAGGATATAGTGAATCTTCAAAGACATTCCAGATTGACATCCCTGGTCAGAGACAGATTGAGACAAGCAAAGACGTTGCCCTTGAAGAAGAGACAGTCTTTCAAAGATCCAGAGAATCTCAGATGGAGATTGACAGTAAGACAATACCTTCTCCCTCTTTAGCAGTTCAGAGGGAGACAAACATTATTTCAGTTGATCCAATTGCTCCAGTTGATATGTTCAGAGATATTGCAGTAGGGCATAAAAGGCCTACCTAGACTCACTCTGCAAGAGGTAGAGAAACATACAAACCTCTCAAGGCACATCCCGAGAAAGCAAAAGAGATTTTCGAGCTACCTTTCAGTCATGAGCCACTTCATTGATGTTGAGCTTCTTGGTCTTAGAGAAGCAACAGGAGAACAGGTATGGCAAGATGCCATAACAGAAGAATACCAATCTATCTTAAAGAATGATGTATAAGAAATTATTCAGGGACCAGAAGGGAAGTCAGTGCTAACTTCCAAGTGGATCTATAAGATCAAGCATACAACTGATGGAAGTGTTGAGAAATACAAAACGAAATCTATAGCCAGAGGTTTCTTACAAACAGAGGGAGTTGTCTATGATGAGACACTTGATCCAGTGAACCCGATACACTTCCATCTGTACTACCATCCATGAGCTGGAAACTATATCAGATAGATAGATTCTTGATGAGTTTGGCTTTCAGCAAGAGTGTTGTTGATCCAAACCTATATCATTACAGTGTTGGTAACAAGAGCCTGATCCTGATGACTTATTCAAAAATCCTTGTTGTTGGATACAAGTAATCCTTGACTTCTAAATTCGAGATGAAGAATCTGAGTATGATGCACTACTTCTTGGGACAAGAAGTATGACAGAGGACCGATGAGATTTTCCTGAGTCAAGGAAAATATACAGTGAAAATATTAAAGAAGTTCAGTATGACAGAATGCAAAATCCACCGTGATGGATTTAAAGAAGAAGATTGATGATGATTCAGCCGAGACTGATCCACTGTTGATTGGATCACCGATGTATCTGGTTAACACCAGACTTGATTCATGCCATGCAGTGAATGTGCTTAGTCATTTCATGAGTCAACCGAGACAGACTCACTAAACAACAACAAAACATGTATTGAGATATATACGAGATATGGCCTGAGATATGCCTCCAGTGTGAACTTGAGTGTGCAAGATATGCCAATTCAGATTGAGCATAAAGTACAGTGAACCAGAAAAGCACATCCGACTGATGTTCTATCGTGAAGTTTTCCATGGTCTCCTAATGCAACAGGAAACAAAACTCTGTGGCCTTGAGTACCACAGAGGCAGAGTATATAGCATCGAGTGTGCGAAGCAATGTGGCTTCACAAGCTTCTGACAGATTTACTTGACCATGAGATGGATCCTATGATGATAACCAAGAGCTGTGAGTAAAGCTCCTTGACAACCCAGTGTTTCCTGATGGATCAAAATACGACGAGATGAAATATCCTTATATCAGAAATATGATGTAGAGGAAAATCGTACATATGCAATACCTTCCTACACATGAGCAGATTGCAGATATCTTCACCAAATTAACTTCGTGAAGAATGGCTCCCTAGTTGAGAGGGAGTGTCGNGGCTTCACAAGCTTCTGACAGATTTACTTGACCATGAGATGGATCCTATGATGATAACCAAGAGCTGTGAGTAAAGCTCCTTGACAACCCAGTGTTTCCTGATGGATCAAAATACGATGAGATGAAATATCCTTATATCAGAAATATGATGTAGAGGAAAATCGTACATATGCAATACCTTCCTACACATGAGCAGATTGCAGATATCTTCACCAAATTAACTTCGTGAAGAATGGCTCCCTAGTTGAGAGGGAGTGTCGATAACTCCAACCAAGACACAATTCAAAATACATCCATGTGAGACTTGGCATGACAAAGAATGCCTCCCTAGTTGAGAGGGAGTGTTGATGAATGCAGCTATGTGAGACATTCTCCAGCTTACAAACCTGTGAGATGTGGATCATTGCAACTATGTGAGTCTTTCTCTCAGCTTACAAACCTGGGAGAAAGCCCCCAGGAAGGGTACGTGGTTCCTACCTGAGACAGAGCTAGGAACGTAGAGATGACCTCCTCCATTCAGAGAGTTGAGAAGAACTCCAAATGATTATCCAGTGGGAAAGGCGATCTGTTGAGATAGACGTGTCTGTGGCTGAGCACAAGGTGAACGTGTGAAATCCCAAAGTGTTGGGTGCATCGTCATGAGAACAAAAATGAACATGATGTATTAGCCTCCTCTGAGCAGAAGAGCTGATGAGAAACTCTAGATGATTCTCCTGTGTAATGCAGTGGGAAAGAAGATCTGTTGAGTGGACGTGCATGTGGACGAGCACAGGTGAACGTGATCCTAGTGGCTGAGCACTAGTGAAGAAGTGCATCATGCGATAACAAAGCCTATTTTGATGATGTGGAGGTCAATCATGTGACTTAGCACTTGATGAAGATCACTTCACAATTACCCTTTTAATGTGGATGCACATTATGATGGCTTGTTGAGAAAATTAGAGAAGCCGCTCACTTTTGGGTTTTATTTTGGCTTGGGGTGAGGTCATCCCCCTTCTTTAAGATAGATGTTGGAGTTTGAGTGGCCAAGGATTATTCCTTGCCACGTTTTAAGCCCTCCCCAAGTCTCTTCAAGTGGAATGTTGTACCAAAAAGGCCAATTCGGCCTTGTTCTAAAGGTTGGCGTCACACTTCTATGAGGGTTTTAACATGTAAAGCATCATTTTATTGTACTTTTTGACTTAGTCTCCGATTTGTGTGGATGACAAGTCATTTTGTTTTATTCCTTAGCCTAATTTTGGGGAATAAAGGGTGGAGAGGAGTTGAGAGCCTCATCTATAAATATAGGCACTCCTCACACTCATTTTGTGGTGAATTGTTGGAGATCATTATTGGAGCCATTTAATAGATCTTTACTTGGTATTTTCTTGGCGTCAATTCTTGGAGCTCTATCTTTCTTTGTTATTCTTCTTGGCATATTTTTCTTAAAGACTATCTGTGAATGCTAAATATTCTACCTAAACTAGCAAGATCAATCCATTGAGGAGTTATCAACTACTTGGAGGGAGGACGTCTAGAGTTTGTATGTCTTCCTTCTTCCCTAAAATGATTTGGTAAGTGCTTATCCCTTGTCTTGATTAGCTCTACGCTCCTTGGAAAGAATTTTAGGTATTATTTTCAAGTCTTTTGTTGATCATGTTGCTGAAGGCTATTCCCTTAGGGAAACCCTTCTTGTAGGACCTTGGTTTCATGGTTTATCATGAGTAGCAAGAGACTACTAGCCTCGTGGCCCTAGTCTCTAGCTCTAATCCATAAACGTTGATAACCAATTCTTAATGGGGCATACTTCTTGACCTCATAAGCCCTAGGTGGAGATAAGTCTAATCCCTAACTCCCAACATTCACCAACCAAAACCCTAAAATTTTAATTATTTTCTTTTATATCTTATAAAATATAAAAATACAAAAACATATAAAAGATATAAACCATCAAAAATATTTATTTCATTTTCTAGAGTAAGGCTAACGGGTTACTTTTATTTTCTAGACATCTTTGTCTAAGGGTTTGTGCTAAATTATTGATTTTTAACCCTAGAAGGAAAATCGACCCTCTTGGATTGTGCTTCATTGTTTTTCTAACATTCTTGTGGCTGATTAAAGGTATTTATCAATTCTGGAAATTAATTATAGCAATAAAAATCAGAATTGGTGAAACCCTAGACTAGGGTTTAACCCTAACAGGTGCAATTTAACCCTACCCTTGTTCATATTTCACTTTGGAATTGTTTATTAAGTTTATCTAACACATTCTAACGGTGCAATTCATCTCCTAAGCGGTTCATTGCTGTTATATTTCATTTTGGAAATTTTTGGTGAAACCCTAGGGGGATTTGCCACCATTTTTTGCAAGTTTGAGATAATTGCTTGGATAATACTCACTTGCACTTGCAATTTATCATTTTTGGGCTTTTTTTGCAAGGATTATTCATTTCCCTAGCTGAAGTACCCAAAATTCATCATTCTAAGTGCTTTTAGACACTCTTGGAGTACTTTTCCTCACCCAAAATCTGCAATTTCTGTGTTTTTAATCATAAATCAGATTCTGGAATCTTTGGACAGCAGCAACTTTGTCCATTTTACATTATACAATCAAGGTATTACTCAAGTATATCGTTGGTTCTTGGTTTGTGCAACAATATCTCACTCTTGTGCAGTAAAAGGTGTTTGTTTCTTCATCTAAAGAGTAAAATCATAGTGTTGGTTTGTATTTTCTGCTGTAGATATTTATTTCAGACCTTAACACTCTTATAATTAGCTCCTAACTCTTATAATTATCACCCAACCCTCTTTATATTGTAGCTTTATTGTCCTAACACTTGGTTGAACATTCTTAAGGCATTTGACTACTAAGGCACTGGTCTATATTGAGGTTTGTAGTTGGAAGGATTGGGATACCCCCCTTGGTCTTTAGGAGCTGGCCTAAAGTGATGAGGATATTGTGCTAAGGTGACAATGGTGCATTTCCCATATCGTGCTATCCCCATAGCATCCCCCCTGTTGTCGTCCTTATACACACTTGCAAACGTGAGCTTGAGTTCGGCTCACTTAGTGTGTCCTTGGAGGCACAATGCCTAGGTTCACAGCCCACGCTGTCACTTTGACCGAAACCTCTTCCGTCTAGGCTTACTCCTAGGGAAGCCAAAGGGGGTAGACCTTAGTTACTATGTGTGTTAAAGTTAGGTTCTAAGAGTTAATTTTAATTGGTTAAGGTTAGAGGGGATTCTAATCCTAAGATGCTAAGGCAACCATGCAATGTGCAAGGGTTAGCATGACAAGCAAGTCCTTTCCCTAGGTCAACTAAGACTAGTGCCTAGAAATTGGGCAAGGGGTCAACTATGTTCAAGGGTTGTTTATTACAAAAG
>JASDQU010194089.1:8083-19113 GCA_032191745.1 Picea mariana | reverse complement strand
AACCAAACAATAACGTGTAAGAGCTTTTTAAAAACATGGATTATGGTATCCTTAACATTTAATATTTCTAACTAATACTAAGTTGAAGCTTAGCATTAATTCAACTTACAAAATATATATGTTCTAATCACGATGTTTCCTAAGTTTTCAACTAAATATGAGTTCAAAACTTAACATTGGATTAAACACTTTGGTTTAGTGAAAAAGTTTTCAACTAAATATGAGTTCAAAACTTTGGAATAAACATTTGGTTTATGTGTCTAGATCATGAAATAGACAAAACCATTACAATAGTCCCTTGGCATACGCAAGGGATCGTCTTTTTAAAGTAAAGGTAAATGAAATGGGAACCATACTCAATTGACTTTTCTCTTTTTACAAAGCAATCGATAAAGTGGAACGAAGGATGATGCAATTAAGTAATAATTAGGCAATGATGATGCGCCGAATGTCAGTTATGACCAGTAGAGGTGTCTTTAATGATAATAAATGCTAAATTGGCGGTGGACCGTCGAGGCGAGGTGGGTATAAATAAGCTAGGTTAAAAAAATGCTTGGGAACAAATCAGTTCGTCACCCTGGATGTACGTAATTCTTCATTCTGCACTCGCTGAGCGAACAGCTCCAGCAGAAGCAGAATAAGAAGAATAAGAAGCCGCTGCGGCCACCATGTTCAAGTCTAGTAGCGGCGGCGAGGGCAGCAGCTGCAGCAGGACAGGATCTTCATTTCCTACAATGGATTCTAGCTTCAGTTGTTTGCCGGTGAGAATGCGGAAGGATAACATCGTAAGCAAAGTGAAGATGAACAGAGTCACTCTCATTGTGGCTGATACTGGTTCAGGTAACCTTAATTTCATCTTCTTTCTACTTGTACTACTATTTCTAACACTTGTTGCTAAATTATATATCTACTGCACCAACTGTATTCATCACGTGCTTGGCAAATACAACAAAGTGTTTACTCCACTAGGTTCATTTCATTAGTCCAATTGCAACCTAGGCACCTGTTCAGTCGATCATCTATCTTAAATTTACTATGGAGTTGGAAGTTCCAGATCTTATCGTAAATGACGAATTTGAAAATCTTTTATATTATTTTGTCCATGGGTATGCGGGTATCCTGTCTAGGGTTGTACAGTGGAACTGAATCGTTTACCATATTATTATAAGTCACCTCGGTTTTCAATGAATAAAGAGACCAATTTAATTCTTAGTATATTTGATATGCTAGAAAACTGGAGCTTGTGGATTGATATATAATCATGTTTTGGCCTCTCTCCAATCCTCCAAATTCTTAGGTTTGAGCGACAGTGGCATTTCTGGAAGCAGTCTGTCACATGTGACACATTTTTGGTATAAACCAATGTCAATGCTTTAAACGCAATTAAAGTCAATAAGATTTCGATGTTTGTTTGATATCCCTAGGGTATACTGCTGCCTGCTCAAGCCCTAAAATCCAATCCATTTTAAACTGCTGCCTGCTCAAGTCCTAAAATCTAATCCATTTTAAACTGCTGCCTGCTCAAGTCCTAAAATCCAATCCATTTTAAACTGCTGCCTGCTCAAGCGAAGAACAGGTTCAAGATTTTGTACTTAACTGGTTCAACCAGTCAATTGGCATTGAAAGGAGAAAAAAGTATCTAGTCAGGACCCAGGTCATCAATAGCACTTCAAACGAGTTATTGCTCCTCGATCATGAAGCATTCTATTTCTATTATCAATGATGTCAACTCTGTGATATCGTTTGATGTTATTGGCCAGTCGGTGCTATTAGAAATGTCATGTGGTCGAATTGTATTTTTAACTCAGAGTCAGTTTATGGATGAAATAAAAAATGATATATAAGTTTTTCGCCAACGAAAAACTTGTAGATCATCATGGGTTAGATCAAAGGGCTAAAACAAATATGCATAAGTGTATATGTCATCCTAAGGAAGCAATGAACTTTCTGCCACTATGTTGGATTAGAGTTATATCAGTTTGGGATCTTCGTGAGTACTTAAGTGTAGATTTAATACCACTGTTGATCAGGCCAGCAAAATATACAAGATGTAACAAGGTGCACATTGCCTGAGTCTACTGCAGCAGATATGTAACAGTGTTGAAGTTGAAGCAACTTGCTAGAATTTTCTAGCTATCAAAGCTGTGAAAGTCAAAAGGTCTGTAACACAGCTTCATGGGAGTTAAAGATCCACAATCTAACAAGGCAGGAATTGAAGACCCACAAGCCAGTGTCATAGGAACAAAGAGCTGTGATGCAATTCCATATGAAATAAAGACCTGCAACCCAATTTTGCAAGAACAAAGTGCTACAAGGCTGCAACCCAACATTGCAGGTAATGGAAAACCTGCAACACGACTTTGTGGAAATGAAGATCCATAGAGCCAATGATAGAAAAAGCATAAAAGTTGACGAGAAAGAAAAATCATATCATGTGAATGGATAGCATTGTGTAACTTCCATACCAACATATGAATATAAAGTCCTGTTAGCCTTTGCATTAGATAAAGTTGTAGAGGGTGAGTTTTATAGAGTGACATGTTAGTTCTAGTGCTGTATGCTTTCTTCAATTTCACTTTCTAGTTGGTAGAGGTTGTTTGGCAAGGTTCTTGCTTGACAAAGTCTCATAGCTTCTTATTGATTGTAATTCCAAATAGCAATACTAGTGTAGTTTTTTGTTGCTTGGTTTTTGATCAGTGTTATCAGAACCAAACCTGTCATTGAACTGATCGATCCCAAAAATGTGAACTGGATTGGAACTAGAAAAAGTCGGACCAAAAAATTGGTTGACCACAAAAGCATAAAATATTCAAATTTTGAAAAAAAACATATATATTCATGTGCATCCATCTGAATCCAAACCATTATACACAAATATGCAAATTTTCTCATGTATATAGCAAGTAAGGGTGCATATAAACAAAATATCACCGAGTGCAATCCATCTCTGAACCAAAACACATCAACAAAGAGTCTCTAAATGGCCTCTAGAGTCCAGAAAAATGTTAAATTATGAGCTTGATTTCTTATGCGGATTATTTTTTTAAAATTATTCAACACTTTGATTCCAACTTAATATATTTCAACAATATAGAATCATAACTGAATAGCAATAACCATGTAGATACGTAAACATGCATATCAACAACACATGTACCCCTTGGAAACTCTGTACATGGAGAAAAACCCCGACAAACGATATTCTTTTATTGCATTAATAATGTAAGATCACTTACAAATATCCACCATGAATACTCTGCTCTTAAAGAGCTTGCCAAGTTGACTTTGACCTGACTGTGTAACTAAGAGACCTTGTTGATATCTAAACTCCTGTTACGGACCAACATTGAAGATGTATCCGTGTTACTTTCAATGACTGAGATACGCTGCCTCTTATGGACTGATATATCAACTCTGATATAGACTGTTATTGCTGCCTCTATTGTGCTGATACGTGCCTCTGTTTAGCACTGATATTGCTGCCTCTATTGTGCTGATACGTGCCTCTGTTTAGCACTGATATTGCTGCCTCTATAGGACTGATAGGTGCCTCTGTTTAGCACTTGTATTGGTGCCTCTATAGGACTGATACGTGCCTTTGTTTAACACTTGTATTGCTGCCTCTATAGCTTCACCCTTATCCTGCATAACAACTGTAGAGAAGAGAGGGGTTGACCCCTGCTTATAAAGGAGTGAAAAGGAGAAGAGGAGAGGGTTCGAATTAGAGGTATGACAACATGCTTGACATAACTCAACTTCACACTTTAGTTCGAAAATAGAACTAGACTTGAGACTTCAGTTACAACTTGTCCTTGACTTGGCATGCATGCGTACTAACTTAGCATGCGCATGTCATGCATGCAACATGCAACATGCGACAAGCTTGACAACTGACTTTGAATTCGACTCTTTACATGGCAATTCGAAATTCTCTTCATGGTGGATAATGTTACACGTGCCAATGCACTAAATCAATACATTTATATCATTTGCAATATTAGGAAAATCGCTTGTTTCTAGCTCATAGGAATTTAATATTCAACCTAACTTTTGCTAGATGCCTTGACTTTTGCTCATGGTTCACAAGGCTTGACTAGGCTCACAGAGGTTGTACGTTCCCCCCGACCTTTGCACTAGTCTNCCTAAATCAATACATTTATATCATTTGCAATATTAGGAAAATCGCTTGTTTCTAGCTCATAGGAATTTAATATTCAACCTAACTTTTGCTAGATGCCTTGACTTTTGCTCATGGTTCACAAGGCTTGACTAGGCTCACAGAGGTTGTACGTTCCCCCCGACCTTTGCACTAGTCTATCTATGCTCATAGAGGTTGTACGTTCCCCCTGACTTTTGCATTAGACTTACATAGCATCTCGTTTGTCCTGACTTTTGGTTTGACTCACAGAGGTTGTACGTTCCCCCTGTCTTTTGTCAATACCTCACAAGACTGGTTGATTCTCCAAATCTCCTTGGCTAGCCTCAGGTGGCCCATATGGCCTCTCATTGGAGAATGATTGTCGATGCTGTCAAATTTAACAAAAAGATTATGCTACAACAACTAACTACATGTCATCAAAGTCATTACCTATATTAGGATCCTCATCAGTAGTGTCACCCTCTAAGCATTAAAATAAGATAGAAAAAACTTAACATGCCTAACAAGTGATTTTACTTGAGTGAAGGGTACATTTTTATTAGGGTCATGACAAAAGAGTTCATCAATCAATGCCACCAACGTTGAGGTACATAGAGGGCTTGGTGCTCTTGATTAAATGCCAGTTTCATACCCTCATACATGATAAAATCCAATGGAAATGTTGCAATCCTGCCAATCTTGAAATTTTGAAAATTGTTAAGTCTGTTGAATTTTGAGTGGGACCTAAAATTCTAATTTCTCCATATGAAGTCCAATGAGGTTGGA
This sequence comes from Picea mariana, assembly GCA_032191745.1. NCBI lineage: Eukaryota > Viridiplantae > Streptophyta > Pinopsida > Pinales > Pinaceae > Picea > Picea mariana. The sequence continues at coordinate 14,189 of JASDQU010194089.1, read as the reverse complement.
GCCACTCTCAAACATCCTAAAATAGTTAATGGTAACATTAAAAATTTAATTTATCTCCTTTATGTTTCATTTTCATCCTTTTACTTTAAAATTTAATATTACCATTAATTACCAGGGTGGGTCAAATGGAGGGGGTGAGGACCTCTTTAAATAGCATTAGTAGGGCCCTAGGGTTAGTTATTAGGCAACCCATCTTTTAATTTATTGTTTTTTTAAAACAAATTTGGATTTTGGTGGTCCCTAGTGTTGAAATTTAAATATAGTTCAGATCTGTAATATTTCTTAAAAAATACTTCTTGTTGGTTTATAATTTATTCACTGTGAATATGCAAAGATACAAGAACATAAATAGAATAGAAGCATGCACGATAACACAAGGATTTTACCCTGGAAAACTCTCTCAAGCTTGAGGGAAAAAACCAACAAATGATCTTTCTTATTAGCAAATGAATGAGCTAGGAGAAGATACAAATTTACCACAGCCACATAGGCTTACAACCATGAGAGTTTGCTGTCTAGATCTAGCTTTAAAGCTAGCTCAAATTCTGGTAGAAGTTAGCAATCCGAAACCTGAAAGCAAACTGTCCTTGCTGCAAAGATCCCACGAGCAGTAGAGCTTCTTTCTTCGATGTGTCTTCAATGAGTATTCAATGTCCCTTTATCAAGCGCTGAGGAGTTCTATTAATAATAATTATTTCTCCATAACTTGCTATGGAACTCGTCTTCATCACTTGACTTAACTAAGATAACTCGTCTTAGTAACTCAACTTACCAACTCGACTTTACATGCAGACTTTGTCCACTTGACTTAAGTAAGATAACTCGTCTTAGTAACTCAACTTACCATCTCAACTTTACATGCAGACTTTGTCCACTTGACTTAACTAAGATAACTCATCTTAGTAACTCAACTTACCAACTCGACTTTACATGCAAACTACTTGACAAATTGAATTTGCTTTGCAATTGAGTTTGCATGACTCGACTTTGACAACTCGAACTTGACAACTCAACTCTTTGACAATTCGTATTTGCATGACTCGACTTTATGACTTAACTTGACAACTCGACTCTTTGACAACTCGTCTTTGCATGACTCGACTTTTGCAACTCGACTTTGCAACTTGACTTTTCTACAAGCTTGGCTCTTCTTCTTTCTTCCAACAATCACAACTCTTTCATGGAAGCCATGGTCTCACATGCCATCATACTAGCTCATCACATATACATCATTTGCATCTCATGTATAAGAAAGATCATTTGTCTCAGGATGTGATCATTTGGTTCTCCACTCATGGTCAATTGCTTGGCCTAGGAGAACCTCACACACCACTTTTGCCTACACAAGGCAATACCTCAACACATGGGGTCACTCAGTTTTGTCACAAATAAGACTATCAACAATATACTCTTGTCTTGGCTTTTGCTTAAACAAAGTTCACAATACTTTTTTCCTTGTCTCAAATAAGGCTCTTCTCCAAGTCTCAAGTCAGCGTACACAAGGTAGTCTTGGAGAATGACTCACTCTGCTGCAAATTTTAATAGTCCCTCTCAGCGAGGGAGACATTCTCAGCTACACCAAGCTTGTCCCGGAAGTCCACAAATTTTCCAAAGGACAACGGCTTAGTCAGAATGTCTGCTGTATGCTCATCAGGACAACGACTTAGACAAAAAGATCCCATCTAATCTTTGCCACACTTCCATACCAAGGAAATAATGCATGAGACCAAGGTCTTTCATTTCAAATTCAGAAGTGAGCTCCCTCTTACACTAGGCTATCAAATGTTCCTCTCCTGTAAGGAGCAAATCATCAACATATAATACTAATATCTGTTAGAAAAACAATATCGCGTAGCAATAAAATAAAACAAATGCGGAAATAAAACATAGAAGATACACAATACAATAGAGACACAAATATACGTGGTTCACCCAGTGTGGGCTACGTCCACCATAGAAATTGCCAGGTCCTTCCTTATTATTATCCAGCAAAATGAAGGGATACAACCTACAACACACCCGCTGTAACTTCCTCTTCTTTCTCTCACAGTCTCCTCTCTCAGAATACAATATTCGCGATAATACACAGCCGCAATACAATTCCCTCATAAAAGAGGGTTGCCTTCTAGGGAAAAAAACCCTGAAAATAACTTTTACCGTCAGATCTGCGACCTTATAATGAACGGTCCAGATTGACTACGAAATTACTATATTTTACAAGGCAATTTTTCCCAATATTTCGCTTCGGGGACACTACCCTCGAATCCCCCTCCAGGGGGGGGCTACAAAAATTGTCGCCGCCCCCCTGGACCCCCTTGGCGATAGTTGTGGGGGGGGGCAAGCCCCCCCACACCCCCCTGTTAGGGAATGGGGTCCAAGCACGGCTGAAACAAACCTCTAAATCATGAAGATAATCAGGCTCCACAACCAACAATATCAAGGGATGATTTTTCACAACCTTAAAATACAGGTTGAGATCTACAACACTCTTGGAGAACCCCAAGTTCTGAAGATAACTATCAATTCTCGAATACTATGCCCTTGGTGCCTGCTTAAGCCCATACAATGCTTTTCTCAATTTGCACACATGTGATTCTTTCCCGTGAATCACAAATCCCTGTTGTTTTATATATACCTCTTCCTCAACTTGACCATTGAGGAATGTTGTTTTAACATCCATCTGGTGAAGTTTCCAACCTAGAAATGAAGCGAGGTATATGATGGTCCTGATGGAAGTGTACCTTTCAATAGGTGCAAATGTTTCATCATAGTCAATGCCTTCCTTTTGAGAAAAATCACAAGCCACAAATCTCGCTTTGTATTTCTCAATACTTCCATCAGCTACATGCTTGATCTTGAACAACCATTTGGAGGTGACCACTGATTTTCCTTCTGGCCTAGGAACCACTTCCCACACATCATTCTTCATGATGGATTGATATTCTTCCATCATGGCATCTTTCCATACTTGCTGTTGAGCAACATCCTCAAATGTGGTGGGTTCTGCATTACTAATCTGAGATATCTTTGTCACATAGCTTGCAAACCTTATAGGTTTTTTACTTTCCTTGAATGTACCTAATGAAGCACCATGTGATTTTGCATCCTGCATGATCTCTCTACACCAGGCAGGTTTCCTCTTACATTGAGGCGCATCCAAAGGTCTCTATACCTGTTCTATAGGTTCCACAGGATCATCCAAATCTAGTGGCTCATCTAATTCCTCCCTCTGCAATGTGCATATCTGAATTGGATGACTCTGAAACCTGTACCYGAGAAGCTTCAGGCTCCTCCATCTCTGTATCAAGCTGCAATTCTTTGGAACATTTAAAAGTAGCTTCTTCATGGAATGAGACATCCTTGCTTACCTCAATATGTCTTTCACCAAGTACATAGATCCTGTAGGCCTTGGATGTTTCACTGTACCCCATAAAGATTCMTTTCTTATCTAATGGTTCCATTTTGGTTCTCTTATCTTTTGGCACATGAATGTAGATAGGACACCCAAAGATCCTTAAGTGCCCCACATCCAGTTTCTCACTTGTAAATGCTTCCTTTGGAGTTTCATTTCCCAAAATAGCATGAGGGCTTCTATTCAAACAACAATACTTGCATCTTCTGCCCAGAGAGAAGTAGGAAGATCTTGATCACACATCATTGCTTTAGCTTCCTCACAAATAGTTTTGTTCTTTCTCTCAGCTACCCCATTCTGCGTTATATGGAACTGCAAACTGTCTCTTGATTCCTGCTTCCTTGTAGAAGTCTTCAAATTGGTGAGACTCATACTCACCACCATTGTCTGATCTCATGATTCTAATGTGTTTTCCAGTTTGATTTTCAATTAAAGCCTCGAACTCATGAAACTTTTTAAAAGTTTTATTCTTTGTTTTCATGAAGTATATCCATGACTTCCTAGAGAAGTCATCTATAAAAATCACATAATACACATGCCCATTTAATGAAGGTGTGGACATAGGCCCACATACATCTGAATGTATCAATTCTAAGATAAATTTTGCCCTTTTGTTGTTGACTGGAAAAGGCTTCTTTATGTTTTTTTCTAGCATGCAACCTTTACAAATACGATTATGATTAAACTAAAAAGTAGGCATACCACTCAACATCTTCTGAAGTCCAGGAAGCGCTTTGAAGTGAAGATGCCCATGCCTCCTATGCCATAGTTCGCAAGAACTGACAGTGCTGTGAACTAGTGCCTGAATGTGCCCTGGGACTTTGTAAAGTCTTCCTTCTTTGATTCCAATAACAAATGGCTAAATTGAGCTATGTATCCTTGGGCCATAAAAGAGCCTTCTTCTCCATGAAGATCACCCTGTGACCTTTATCCTCCAGAATAACAACTGAGATAAGATTCTTTGTCAATCCTAGAACATATAAGATATCTTCAATATGCAACATAAATCCAGAATCTAGCTGAAATGATGTCAGGCTAGATCCTTTGATTGCATAGCTCGCATCATCTCCCAGCTCAACTTGAGAAGAGAACTTTACATTCTTAAAGTTAGCTAGATTATCCTTGTTCTCTGTCATGTGCTTGGAGGCACCACTGTCCACTAACCAAGATTCTGCACTATCTGTCACAGTGCCTGTGAGAGCCGAAACAATGTAATTTTCTTTTCTTGTTTCCTGATCACTAGAAACCTCTCTAGGCTTCCTTCTGTAAGTTCCTTCCTCTTCAGCAACAACAACAACATGAAACTTACCCTTATATCCTTTTCTCGATTTGGGATAGTTCCTGGCAAAATGACCTTTCTTCCGACAGTTAAAGCATCTCACCCTTGAAATGTCGAAATCCTTACCTTTGTAACCACCGCTGTCTTTCTCCTTTTGAATAGAGAATTTCTTTCAAGCAGGGAATCTTTTCCCTTTCTTTGTTCTGGCTATCAATGCAATATTGTCTTCTTTTGAGGGGTTGGTTCTGCATTGAGTCCTACCTTCTTCTTGAAGGCAATCATGTCACAACCTTTCAAAGTTAGGCCGAGTCTCTCTTGCATTTACCCTGGACAAGAAGACCTCCCAAGAGGGTGGGAGACCATCAACAACACTCCGCACCAAGTCATCATCATCAACTGGTACACCAATCACTAGCAACTAATTCCTGATTTATGAGATCTTGGTGAAGAAGGATGCTACTGTATCATCCTTCTCCATCTTAAGAGTTCGCAGCTTGTTCTTGATAACCCTCTTCTGACTAGGCACCTTCTTCTCATACAAGTTGGTTAGAGTGTCAAAGCACTCCTTCGCAGTCTTTAAAGGCACTATTACAAGCATAATACTATCCTTCACTGAATAAAAAATGATTCGTTTTGCCTTTCCCCGATTCTTCTTAAAGTTTTCCCTTCTTGCATTTGAATTAGGTTCCTCTACTACACTGGTTACGAAACTGTCCAAATGATTCTCTTCAAAAATATTTAAAACCCTTACCTTCCAAATATTGAAGTTGGAAGCTCCTTCAAGCCTGTCTTCAGCCTTCACTGAGATCGATGTCACCTCTGTGGTAACTTTTCAACAAATATGAACCGTGCTCTTTAAATAATCCTCTCCAAGAACCTTGTGTGAGCTCAAGCTTGCTGCAAAACTGAGTGACTACACACCCATGGCTCTGATACCATGTTGAAATTTAAATATAGTTCAGATCTGTAATATTTCTTAAAAAATACTTCTTGCTGATTTATAATTTATTCACAGTGAATATGCAGAGATACAAGAACATAAATAGAATAGAAGCATGCACGATAACACAAGGATTTTACCCTGGAAAAACCCTCTCAAACTTGAGGGAAAAAACCAACAAATGATCTTTCTTATTAGCAAATGAATGAGCTAGGAGCAAATACAAATTTACCACAACCACACATGCTTACAACCATGAGAGTTTGCTGTCCAGATCTAGCATTAAAGCTAGCTCAAATTCTGGTAAACTTTACCATAAACATTCACTAACATGAAATGAAATTGCAAAATTCTACTTCACCAAGATTTGACAAGAATAAACACTAATTGCAACACATCCATCCAAAAATCAGCAAAGAAGGATCCACACTTGTCCTCCAAGAGATAGCGCACTAGGTAAAAGAGCCAATATCCC
>JASDQU010194087.1:19931-36236 GCA_032191745.1 Picea mariana | reverse complement strand
TATCTCTCCCACCCTTTCTCTCTCTCCTCATTGTTACTCTCAATCTCACTCTCTCTCTCTTTGCCCCTCTTTCCCTCTCTACCCTCCTCATTGTCTCCCCCCTTCCTCTCATTCTCTCTCTCTATCCACCCCTCATTATATGTATCCCTCTATCTACCCCCCTCTCTATCTCCCTCTTCCTACCTATCAGACACTCTCTCTCTACCCTTCCTCTTTGTATTTCTCTCTCCCCCTCTCACTCTCTCTCTCTCTCTCTACTCCCTTGTCCCTCCGCTCCCTCCCACTATATCTTTTCTCTCTCTCTCCTACATTTAACTCTCTCTCTATCCCCTTCTCCCTCCACTCCCTCCCACTATCTCTTCTCTCTCTCTCTACCCCACTTTGTCTTCCTCTCTCCCCCTCTCTCCCCAACACTGATGGCTTTAGTGTTGATGCTGAGAATATCTTAAATTTTTTTCAGATGAAGCAACACCTGGAATGAAACGATCTACTTTCGGTTCAACTGTTGACTCGTTGTTTCAGAAGATTTATGGTCTGGTCTAGTGCACAACAGATCTATCTTCGGATGTCTACACAAGATGTCTATCATCTAAAATCATTATATTTTCACACAATATATCAGAATTACAGGATTTCAGCTTTGGGGGCAAGGCTGCATAGTTCGTTATGATATATATCCTTTCTTTGATATGACTATACTTTCATCACCCCCTGCAGAAGCACCACCGATTAGTTGGAGAGACAAGTATTCACACAAAACACCCATAATTTTAGGTGTTGTGGGTGACTTGGTTTTGGTCTTGATCATATGCGTTTCGAAAACTTGGAGAAGACCGAAGTCTTCCATATTTCGAAGGGGATAAGAAGGTACTGCACATGATAAATATGATTTTGTAGGATTTATTTTAGAACACCCTTTATCTTTATCTGTATATTTTAATTAGAGTCTTGAATTTATTCTCTCCAAATCTAGGCATCCATGATATCCCACATCTTTGTAAGTGGACTAATTTCCTTCAAAACATATTTAATATACTATCTACCATCACCAAAAGAAAATCCAATCGGAATCCATGATGAAAAATTAGCAAAAATTATTTGTACACATAGGCGCATACAAGGAGAATTAATGGATAAATTTAATACAATATTACATACAGGGTTTTGAAAATTTCATTGTCATTGGAATTAGGGGGTTCCCTTGAGTTATTCGACAAGGGGACCCCCTCTCCCCCTTTCTCTTTGTTATATTGGAGGAAGGATTGGGGCGCTACCTCAAGGCCTCAGTTGAGGAGGGATCCCTTAAAGGTCTACCTCTTCACAACATCCAACCTGCCCCCTCTCACAGCCAACTTATCAATGACACCCTTCTAATGGACACTCCGAGAGCCCAAGAAGCCACCAAACTCAATTCAATCCTAACAAACTTCGTTGAAGCTTCAGGAATGGCCTTAAACCTTGATAAATCACAGCTCTATTTCTTCAACACCCAAGTGGCTATTCAAAATCGCATCTCTTGACTTTTGGGTATCCCCAAGAGCTCCCTTCCGTCCAATTATATAGATGTCCCCCTCATGGGAGCGGTTGCTCATAATATCTCATGGGACAATCTACTGCTCTCCATCTCCAATAGGCTTAGCAACTAGACCTTTAGATCACTTAACCTTGCATCTTGGGTGGTTCTTTTAAAATCTGTTCTTCAAGCTATGCCAACCTACCTCTTCACTACTCTAGCATCACCCCAGTCTGTCATAAGGTCCATTAGAAACATTCGACGCAGCTTCCCGTGGAGCAAGAATTACCCAAACAAAAGTGGGCGTTGGTAGGATGGGACAAAATCTGCAGGCCTAAAGCCTTAGGGGGACTAGTGCTTCGAGATCCAGGGAAACTCAACTGAGTAATGGGGAATTTTTTTTGTGGCGTTGGCTCAAGCACCCTACAGAACTTTGGGAAAGAATATGGAAAATAAAGTATGCACCCACTACCAGAGAAGAGAAGCTAATTAGATTCAACAATCAAGTTCAAGGATCCTATATCTGGAACATGACCTAGAACAATCAAATGCTCATACAGAAGCACACTTTCTGGGAGATCCATAATGGAGAACACTCCTTGTTCTGGTAAGACTCCTGGCAACAACAACCACCTCTAACCACCATTGAAGACCTCATCCCCCTACATCAACAAATGCAGTCTAGGGAATCCATGCATGTAAACGATCTAAGGAAATAAAATGATCAACATTGGCCCTGGCGCAGCTGGAAGATTGAACCTCATGAACCATACATTCATACGAAGTTGGACCTACATGCCTGGAAATAATGTGCAAATCAAAGGAAAATACACATCAGGGAGGGCCCGTATATAGTCAGATGGGGGCACTCCACATCAGGAAGATTCTCAGTCAAAGAAGCTCATCATCTATAAGAAAATTACCATGAGAAACCAAGAGAGCGCATCTTGGGAAAGATCTGGAATCCAAAATTATGGTCGAAAGTGTCAATCTTCCTATGGCTTATCGTCCAAAACCGCATACTTACTTGGGACAATCTTCAGAAACATGGATTTGTGGGCCCCTCAATCTATTCCCTCTATCAGCAACAGGAAGAAATGATGGAGCACATATTTAACCTATGCAACTATAGTGAGATCATCTGGGCTATGAGAGAACAACTAATGCGTCGCTCCAACAAAAATCGAGCTAACATCATAAGCACATTGGAGAATTGGCACTCAATTTCCTGTCAAAATCCAATCCTGGATCACATCTGGCAACTTTTACCCAGATTCCTACCGTGGAAAATCTAGAAAGAAAGAAACAAAAGGATTTTTTGCTCGACGTCCTCCCCCCCCTCTCTCAACTTGGGAAACAATTATGAACCTGATTCGGGAGGCGATTAGAACTGGGAAGTGGACCCAGGAGGACCTTAATTGCAATCTTAGAGAAAGCCATCTCCTACAAGCCTGGCAGCTTAACCTCACTAGTGAAATAGAATAATGGTGTCACTAGGACCAATAGCATCTTGTGCACTTGGTCCCCGCCGCCTCCTAGTTTTATTAAATTGAACTTTGATGGTGTGCCAAAAGGGAACCCAGGACCGGTGGGCTTTGGTGCAGTCCTTCGATACGAGGAGGGGAAAATTATACATTATGCATTAGGCTATCTAAGACTCAACACAAATAATGAAGTAGATCTATGGAGCCTTCTCAGAGGGATAAAGATAGCAATAGATCATGAATTACATCAGATCATAGTGGAGGGCGATTCCCATATCATAATCCATCTTATCACTAAAATCATTCATGGGTCACACCCCTTGGAGGTCTCACCTAGATGGACACTCTTAGGATTGCTGGAAGATTTCAAATCCTTCTTACATCCCAATCTCACCCTTATCCCCTCCCATGTGAAAATAGAGTAAAACAAGATAGCTAAGTTCCTGGTAAACGAGGGCGTGGCTTCCATGAACGAGTTGATCCAGTGGAGTGCGCAAACCTCTCCTCAGTCCAAGATTTCAGACCATTGTCTGGACTTAGCCAGAAATGATTATTCGGTCCCTGGATGGGGTGCCATGTAGCAACGGGAGGCCATGTAGCCTGCCCCAGACCCAAGCCATAAATATGGCAGGTCGTTGCCCTTCACCTCAGTCTTCAATGAAGGGCGACCATTACTGCCTGCAGAGATTGGGAGGACAACTCCCTCGAGTTAGGATAATGGCAACACCAAGGTTTAATGAAAGAGATTGGGAGAGTATAGGGGTCATGTAGACCTAGGGATTATATCTCCCACTCGGATGGGGTTGGCACTACTTCTTTTTTGTGGTTTACCACCTTGCTTTCTCTAAGAATGGGACCGACGAGCAGTGGGTTTTCATCGTGGTCACCCAAGGAATTCTCAGCCCTCCTGGCCTAGCCATGTTGAGGGAGAGAGGAAAGCAGAGGCGTGGCCTAGCCTGGTATAGTTTAGAAGCTCGAAAAAGACGAGTGCAACAGTTGGAAATAGCCATGTCCATAGCTCGTACTCAGCGCTTGGAGAAGCCAAAAACTCCACCAATGGATTATGTCGAGGAGGTGATTTCGGAGGAACCCATCCAGGCTCCTCCAAAATCCCTCCTCTTCACAGTTCCATATGATTTGCACTTCCTCAACCGCAACACAGTGAGCACAAGAATCTAGGCTGCCATGGAGGGTGCCACCTGCATAGTCAAGGAGGAATCCCAGGGGAATTCCTCCACTTGGATTCAAACGTTTCAATTTGGGACAACGACAACCATATTAGGAAAGAGGCGGAGGCGGTCAAGGCGGAGGACATTTGCACTTCACAGGAGGACATGGACGTTGCGTTGGAGGGACACCCAGTCTTGGCGCCTCCACCGCTCACTGCAGTCCCTCAATTATGCCCTTGCTCTGCCACCTCTCTTCAACCCGGAGCAACTCAAGCTCATCTTTGAGCTAAGGAGCCAAATGGCAGACCATATCCACTGGGACACCTTCATGAGTTAGCGGATCAACATGCTTTATGATGCATTCTCGAATGCACCGACAACTCATCATTGCCCGACCTGTGCGAGGCCTTTTGCGCTCCAGCCCAAGGACGACCCTCTCACTGGAGCTCCGGACGACATACCCCCAGGTGCCAATGTGTAATTTTTGGTTCTTTTCTATGGTTACCTCATACAATCTCTACCCAAATCTCTGTATTGGGATGATGCAGATTTACAATTTTGTTCTCTTTTTTCAGTTGGTAGTTTGTCTTAGATTCCTAGAACAGTTATGTAAGAACATAAATATTCCACCTGCTCTAGTATCGATCTAGCAGGGTAGATGGCAGATAACTCTTTTGACTAAAAGTATCACAGTCTGCCACTTGTTCTGGTTTCCTCTAATTTGGCGGGACAGGTGGCAGAATGATGACATGTGGCAATTTTGTATTATAAAAGCAAAGTTATAGGAAACACCCTTTTTATTTACAAAAAAAAACAATTTCTCACTGAATTTCGGACAAATATCCCCGAAAAATATCACCGGAAAAGGATGAAAACATTTAGACTACTACTGGTGTTCATAATCATATCCACCATATCTGGTCTGGGGAAATCTTTAATAAAAAACATACCCCAATCATATAGCAGTTGCTTTTTGAACTGTAAAATATTTATTTCCAAGACAAAGTAGTTACGCCGAAGGCATTCTTTAGGGAGATTTTTTCACCCAGTTTTCATCGTATGTCCATGGCCTTTGAAAGCATGCCATGTTTCAATGTACTTACTGTTAGCGCCTAAATTTGTTCTCCAAATTTTAAGTACTCTTCATTAAAATTTGTGTTAATGGTCATATTCTTTTGTTTGGTTTTTTATCCATTAACCTTCGGATTTCCAAAGAAGCCTTGACCAACTTTCATTGATAACTTTTGCCCGTAAACCCTGGTATTTGCCCTCTTGACCTGCAATACAAAAAATACAAATAAATTGTTATTTAGTTGTAAGCCCTAGTCTATGCTTTAAGATTTTCAAATATAAAAAAAATAAATATTTGTTTTTTTATATTTTTAAGTCTCATTACCAAAAAGGTGGTGTGTGCACTTAAATGTTTCACTCCTAAACCTAAGCCCTATCACATATGCCAAACTCCATGTCGAACGTTGGCTTCCATACAACAGTTACCAAATCCACGCGAGTCCAACACAAGCGCCAAGCTCTCCATTTCACATATGTCATTGAAATGCCCTAGTGAGTAGAAGCATATTTAAAGGTTACAATCTTCAAAATCCCGATGTATGTGATATATGTCTCATGAGCTGAGTTTAAAATAATAAAACACAAAACGCAGACAGCTTACAAATTCCCAAGATTGCAGGTGCCAAGAGATTGGGCAGATGGCGTTTTTGATATCCAGTTGCTTGTAAAGTTTAAGGGAGATAAAGAAAACCTATCGAATCCTCATATGGGAAAAAGAGGAATGTTGTGGAGATAGTCTTCTAAATTGTTAAAGAGCTGGAAAAGTTTGAAAGGCTAGAAAAATTGAAGAGATATTCAACAGAAGAAATTGCTGAATACGCCACTGGTGTATCTCCATCTCCTAGATATCAGCATGCTTGCAGCCTTGATGGATAGCATATGGCATAGTGAACGAAGAAGCTTAGCTTTTGCGCCAAGCTTACAGGTCAAGGGTTTTGAGGGTTCTCGTGTTAAAGACACAGGTGTTGGTCAAAGGAATTGCACCATGTATCCCATATAGAAGTTGAACCCTTCATATTAGAGCCATGAGCATGCATGGTCTTAAATGAAGGTTTGGTATATTTATCCAGAATTAGATATGTTTCTATTATAATATTTTGCAGAGGGACAAAGAAAATGAAGCATTAGAGCTTGCACAACTATCATCTAACAAGCCTCACTTTTCACTGTTTTTAAATACTGATATATCCAGCTATGAATTGGTATTTATTCTAAGATATTATCTCGATCAAATCTCTTTGCTTTTCCAAATACCCTTCCTCGGTTTGCTTTGTGGTGGGACTTATATTGGGAGTACCCCTTTTTCACCATTGTTGTTGTAAGTAAAAGTCCCTACATGTTTCTTAAAGGTAGGCAGTGTTTTATTCCATGATCTAATAAGACGTGAAGGGCCTTTTTGTTTTGAAATAGCTTGTATTCCCGTTACTGGTCTTGTCATCTTGCTCTGGCTACTTATTATGATCGGTCCAAGTTAGCAAAGCATTAAAGTTTCAGAAATTGAAGGGAATAGACCTACAAAAGGGAAAAGCTAGTCCATTCACAGATTCAATCTGATCTAGGGAAATATTGATTTGCCTCCAAAGCTAGTCCATTCACGGATTCAATTTGATCCAGGGAAATATTGATTTGCCTCCACCTAAGAAAAATGTTAAGGAGGGATAACTTCAAGCGAGTGACAGTTATACACATGAACTGCCCACTTTTACTCCCAGGGTGGATGACATCAAAACATCTAATGATATGAATACTCTTATAGAAGATTAGCCATAGGCTCTTTCAAATAGAGAAAAGCCTGTAGTAATGGATGACCAAGAAAATGCAATAATGAATAAAGCTGGTCACAACAATGAAGATGAAGATGTTGACCATAAAGAGTATAATTTGGAACATACAAAATACAAATATTAGACAAGGAGGAAGTGAAAGCTCATTGTTTTACATTGGCAACTATAGTGAGGGATCTAGTATGAATACAGAGATTTTGTACTAGGAATGAAATTTAAGCATCCAAAGAGGACAACTAGCAGAGTGAGTTTTTTGATCCAGCTTTGAAGGCAGTATGAAAGAATTTTGGTTCAAATTCTAAAAGAACAGATGGCAGCCAGGGAGGCAGAGTATGCCCCTTTTCTAGATACAGTTAACAGTCCAAGGGAAGTTCCATATTATGTGGTAGATCCAACTTTTAAGGCAGGATACATATGGAAATTGAAGCTCAACTAGCAGTGAAGTCCTCAAGTGACAACTTAACATTTTCTCAGGTGTCAGTGAAGTATTTCGAGCAACTCCATTGTAACACCCTGTTTCCCCCAATTTGTAATTAATCATAAAATAGGAATTACCATGCTAATGCATGAGGACAATGTAAATGTATTATTGTTTGAGTTGCCAATAACTGACTGCAGGGGTGAAGCCTTGAAAGTACTGGCCATGATATCACTAGGGGAGAGAAATCAGTTAATGAGGCAAGGACCGGTGGTTTAACTACCAACCACCCCCATGAGTGGGAGCATGGTCTAGCTATAGGAAGTTATCCTAAAGTACCGCAGGGTCTGACAGACCAGGCTGGCCCGAGCTTCCTTCTGACAGAAGGAAGGTGACAATTATACACACGGAGGCAGCAAGAGAGGGGGATACTAGACACCAGACAAGGGCGAAAGCTCGCAAGGGAGAGGCACGAATATCTTCAGCGAATCACGAACAGAACGCCGCGAGCTTGATGCCGAAGAGAATATGAGAAACCTCGCTGAGGCCACAACCGAGTGAGAAAGCTCCAAGTTGCAGAAAATAGGACCCGAACAGAAGCTGAAACAGAGAGAGAACCCTCGAGAACTGTGAGAATTCCCTGGTGATATCATGGATTGGCATGGGGTTGGCCAGAGTGCTAAGAAGGAATGCCTCTGAGCCTATGGCCAGGTGGAAGGACGAACACCCACTCACCTCGTGATGTGACACATAAATGATTCTGTAGTTGCAATAGCCTTTAGTGATATGATTGTTTAAAAAATTGTGACATCCACGCATGAAGCAAAGCATTATCCCAATATTTACGTTGAAGGGGATTTTTAAGGGGAGTTTCCTCGTCCAATTTTCTTCGTCTATCAAATGCCTATGGAAACCAATCACGTGTTAGTGTAGAATCCAACCACCTGTCCCTGCCTTCACTGCCCAACTAGTCATTTGTCAGTGTAGAATACAACCACCTATCCCTCCCTTCACCACCCTGTTGCATCACCTTTGCACCACATTCTCAGGATTCGTCGTCACGACTGTTCGAACACTTCCCAGTTGCTCCACCACGATGGTCTGTGTGGAGGAATATGCATACATCTTGGCGCACCGTTCTGATTTCCTACTTCGATTCCTCCAAAATGCTAACATCGAACCCACAACCGTATACCGTTTGGGTTCGTCGATCACCATTATTCATGATATAAATTCTCGCTTAATGTCTAGAAATACCAAGTAAACAACCAACGATACCGAAAACTCTAATACATAGAGGAAAAACATTAATATTAGATCCCTCCTCTGGATCTGCGAGGAGCGTAAAACTAAAGATTCCTCCATGAATTTTTCCACACTTTCTTGTGCTCGCACCAATAATATTTCACTCTTATTACGATGCGTGGGATTGGGGTCTTAAATTTGTTGTTTTCTAAATATAATCAAACTAACCAGCTCTGCTTACGTTGTCTGTGAGATTCGCTAAGCGAAATTCGTTCAAGTTGTATATGCAACTTAAATCTATGATTGAATTCAACAAGAATTTGACTTTGAAACCTCCCTTGGCATGCATCCTCTATCAATCAATTGTAGGTGTTTGAATTGCCCACGTATTTCTGTTACAATATTTTTGTTTGACTTTGCTTGGGGTAGGACTGGGATAAAATCATAGTTGCACGGGAACTGCTCCCGGCATTTCCAACATCTTTGAAACTCGTTCTCGGAGTTTCGAGAGCTTGGGAACTGGTTGGAAACGTCTCCAATTGGTTGAGAACTCTTTTGGGAGATTGAGAGCTTCAACATCAAAGAAATGGGAGCTTGGGAACTAGTTTCCCAAAAGAAGATATTTAAATTAGAATTATATTAAATTAAAATGTAAATATATTTATTCCATTATTACAAATACATACTTTCTTACAAATATTTTCATTATATTTATTCAACATATCACTATAAAACTAAGACTAAAGTACAGGTAAATATAATGCTTCAAATTTACAAAGATGTTTAAAGTTTATATATGTAAAGTTTAATTTTAAAAAGATGTTAAAATTGTATATATGTATTTTGAATTTTGTTTCTCATTTTCTAATGGAATATTTATGGATATTAAAGTTTCAGTATTGTGTTAAATATATTCATATAATTATTAGCACACATTAAATTAATAATTTCAATATTGTAGTTGTTGCAAGAGAAGAAACATTGTCCTCGATTGATCTTCAATTTTATTGAAATAAGATTTAAAATGTATCAATATCTCTAACATTGTAATCTAAAGTATCATAGTAATCTAAAATATTTTTTTATATATTTTTAATACATATTATTGTCGCTCCCAAATTCACATTTCCTATAAATTTGAGGGAAACTTCTACTCGTTCCGGACACTTGTATCCACGTTCCCAACATTCCCACGTTTTGAAAACTCATGCAACATAAGATAAAATTAATTAGTTATTATTATAACTTAAAAATATATTAAAATAATATTTTTAATAATTTACAAATCAAATACACTAATAACTTTTTATATTAATAATATTTTTAATAATCTATAAATCAGATACACTACAATAACTTATAAATCAGATATACTAATAACTTATAATTTAATGAGGATAATAATAAATTATAATTTAATGAGGATAATCCTGCTCGTAAGGAGACGTTTTCTCTTTTTACCTTATTACTTATATATTTATAATGATATTTCAGCTTAAATAACCCTTTTACTACTATTGTTTATATATTTATAACACATACAAATGATATTTCAACTTAAATAACCCTTTTAACCCTTTTGTTGTTTTAGCTCTTTTCATTGGCAACGAAGTACAAAATCACCTTTATGTAATTAACTAGCATACCCCTAAGGAGGGGAAAGGCAACGTGGGAAAACCCCCAGTAATATATATGTTTTTATGATTATCATATTTAGTGAGAGAATAAATGATGAAATGAAAATAATATAGAGAAGTGAATGGCTTAATAACTTTTTCCAGGTATATAGCAAAATAAAAAGTTATTACATGTGTACCAAGCATGGAATAAGGGGTAGTTGATTCATTTTGAGGTTATTGTTGTGGCATCTTTTGATAAGCGATTTGGAAAGAAACCATGGGAGATTCTTAGGTAGATATGATCTTTTCAAAATCCATGCATTTCATATATAAAGTGATCCGAAAATGATACTTTAAAGACTTTGGCATTTTTATGCATGAGTTATTTTACCATTTAGAATTTAAAGAGAAGAAGAAGAAGATGCTTAAATGAAGAATGGTACAACCATTAGAAAACATATAGAAAAATAAATTCACATAAGGAACATCAAACAATAACAACAAAAACTTGATAATGGAATTCGACACAAATTGCCTACGTTTTTGGGCCTTTGGTCTTTAGTGGGGAGGCATTTTTCATTAATATTCAATGCTTAAAAAGTACATAAATTGGATTACAAACTGGTCTGACTATGTTCTGCTCGACTTCAAGAATCCAACACAATAAACGAAACTGAAAAAGGATGAGTATAGCTCCCGGAAATGGCCTCCAAAGTTTACTTAGCTTGCTGGTTTTTCCTACATAAAATGAATTGTTCTTCTCTAATCTTCATAATTTTGAATTGTAGTACAGTGTTAAACCTTTTGATTATAAAAAAACTAGTCCAGGGATCAAATCCCAATTGTTCCCAACTAGACCCGATTTGTGGCATGAAATCTGGGTTTAAATCCCATTAAAAATGGCATAGGATATGAAATATGGTTTTAAATGAAACCATTTCCTAAGTTTTCGATCCACTTCAAAGATATGGAATGAAATTTTCTATGGGTTAAAACTCATATAATATATATCATATCCCTTTTTACATGGCTTAATATTCCTTTTAAATGCCAACGTAATAAATGGGTGTGGCATAAATTTTGCAATTTGTTATAAAACGTGGAAAATACATTTTAATATGGTGCGCCATTTTATATGGTTGTATAACCTTGTTACAACCAACAATAAAAGAGAACATGCCATAGTCATTTGAACATGTGACAAGATGCCATAGTGGTTAGTGTATTTGGTTGATTTTGTTGGCGATTGAACAAGTCTTGAGTTCAAATCCTAAGCTGGACATATAGATCAACTTTTGACTTGTTCAAATCTTACCAATCCAGCATGCCACATGTCGCTATGGGATTGGTCCATGTGGAAACCAATCAACTTCCAAGTGTTCACATATAACTATGCCACTTTCACCTATGCAACCTGCCACGTGTCAATTACACACTTTTCCACGTCACCTTGTTCATGCCACGTGTCAGCTCCAGAATGTGCCATGTGTCCTTTGATCAATTGAATTTTTACATGTTTATTCAAAACTTCAGAACATAATGAATTTCACATACAAAGTCCATTTTCAAAAAATAATATACTGTCAAAATCTTCACAATGAGCACTACGCGATGGCACTGGTTTCATCTAAATATGAGAACTTTGATTTTTTGGCCTTTTGGATCCATTTGGATCACACCTCCCCACTGAGAATTTTTGATCCTCCAAAAGGATATTAACCTGACATCAAGTGCGAGATAGGCCTCCCCACTTGTCCTTTGTCTTTAAACTCTGTCATGTGCACCTGTTGCATCACAATCAATTGCATAATAACCATGTCAACTGAAATCATATTGTTAGCCATTTGAACTCGTTCACATCTTTCTTAAGCCACTACCATCCATGTAGAAAACATTAGCAATGATAATATCATAAATATGATTGAAAATGAACCAATATGTTTGACAGGATTGCACGACATTAAATTATCTTGAAGAAAAGTATGATTGAACTCACATCTTACAACCATCTCATGATCATGCTTAAGATCAACTGCTTTACTTGGCACAATTACAGGTATGTTGCTTGCATATGCTACCTTTCTTAATTGTTCTATCCTTAGTAGAGTTTGATTTTCTTTAATATGATGAGCATGTAAAACATATTCGGTTCCCTTCTTAAACAAGTGATATTGATTTTGTTCGCTGGAGAAGATTTCTTTGTGATCATATAAATAAGGGCTTCCTAAGACCATTCCACATTCATTTAGTGGCACCACATCACATATTGCCTCATCCACAAACTTTTATGAAATTGAAAACC
Organism: Picea mariana; assembly: GCA_032191745.1. Taxonomy (NCBI): domain Eukaryota; kingdom Viridiplantae; phylum Streptophyta; class Pinopsida; order Pinales; family Pinaceae; genus Picea; species Picea mariana. The sequence goes on along the minus strand of JASDQU010194087.1, from coordinate 23,631 downwards.
TTAAAGTGCATTTCTTTGATATGGGGAATTTATGATTGTTGCTTATCCATTTAAGTGAGTAAGGTTTATGATGTAACTTAGTTGTAAATCCCAATTGTTTAACCACTTCCTTTAAAATTAAGTTAGATTAAGATCCACTATCTAACAATGTATCGATCTTAGTATGTTTCATTATGATCCTTATATGAAAAAAATTGCATCTGTATTCATAATCATCACTTGACAAACCAACTATTGTGATCTTAGTCTCATCACCTGAATCTAACCCCAAGTTTGTTGGATGTGCTGCTGCTGCAACGTTTTTCCTCCCTTTCCTCTCTTTGAACCACTTCGGTTTCTTCTCTGGGTGAAATTTCCAGCAATGTTCATCATCATGCCCTTCTTTCTTGCAATGCTTGCAAGAGAGCTTCTCTTCCTTCATTATTGTTGAGTTTGCTTTCTTCTCATTCCCTTTTCCTTTGCCTTCCTTCTTTGAAGATGATTCCCCTGATACACTAACTCCAGTTTTTCATGTTTCAATATATGTTGCCTGAACATAAACCTCATCAAGATTATTAGGTCCAAACATAAATACAATATTACGAATATAAGCAGGAAAACCTCCTGTATACTTCATAAGAGTTTCTTGTGTAGTCAATGGAACATCGAACATCAAAGCCATCTTACAAAATTCATATGTATATTCCTACACCGATTGTCCTTTTCTTAACTTAAGACTTTTCCATTCAATTAAATCATTTTCCTTATATCTCAATGGATATAACTGTTTTCTAAGTGCGGAAATAAAATCATGCCATGATGGAAAAATCTTACCAACTTGTTGAGTTCCATGTTGCATCTTACTTTGCCACCAGATGAGAGTTGTGCCTTCAAGATGAAGCGATGCCAATCTGGTTTTGGTTGCCTCATCTTTGATTTTTTTCACATTACAATATACCTCAATTTGTCTAACCCAGTTATTAAGTTTCTAAGCATTAACTTCACCATCATACATAGGCAAAACAAATTTTACATCAAGTTTAAGTAATGACATATCAGGCTTATGTTTATGAGAATGAGAATGTTTTCTTGTAGAAGTAGTGTTAGAAGTAGAACTTGAAATTGAAGAAGAAGAAAAATATGGAGATAAAGGAGGTGAAGGAGGAGGATTTGGAGGGTCCTCTCCTTCTTCACTTTTGTCTTTCTTTGAATATTCCCCTTGAACAGGTCTCTTTTGTTCCAAGTAATCATCATACAACACTTTTACCATCTCCGACATGGAAAAGAAAGTTTTTTGAAACTCTCTTTCATTTTGAGAATGTTAAGCCATAAATAATGGCTCATTACCCCTTAATTAGGGCATATTATATTAGTAATGTTATTTTATTTATGTCGGCTTTAGTCTATTAGTTGTAATTATACCTCCTAGTCCCCTATATATACCAAGGAGACATTTTCATTTTGAATCATCTTGTAATTGTACATTTATGTGGGCAGAAGGAGGTTGACCCCTTGAAGAGGCTTATTATCTGAGTTTCTCTCTTTTTCAAGGCATTGATTACTTATTCTGAGGTTTTTCTATGCTATATTGATATTTGGTTCTTAACATATGGTTTCAGAGCTCAAGGTCTCGGGGTTTCGCTGCTACATCTGAGACACCTTGGAATTTTCGCCATAATTTTTTTTCTACAATGTTTCAGAAGGAACGCCTTGGAGGATATTTAGTAGATGGATCAAGGTATGTTGGGTTAAAATTTCATCTCCTGAGGCCTTATAATTTCGGAGATACAGCCTATGCGAGATAGGGTTCTGGAATCATCCTGAACTAAGTCATTGCGGAATGTTCGCTATAAAATATTTTATGTAACATTGCAGACCCTGAACTCCAGAGGCTATTAAAAAAAATTAGTAAGGTATTTGTGGTAAAACTTTTAGTTTCTAGGTCATCTTAAATTTGTAGATACACCATGTGGAAGATAGGGTATCTGACTAGTCCTATTGACTAGTCTCAAGAAGGTGTTCCAGGTAAAAAAATCATAACTTCTTCCTAGAGCATCCAAATTGAGCGAGATTGGTTTCATTGGATAGTGGTCAGTCTGTAGTATTTTTGGTACGATTTTCTGAACTTAATATCATTTATTTTGTGCGGGGCACGCTATACAAGTGGGATCTCTTGGAAAGGCCAAAAATCAGCAAGTTGTGGGGAAGTTACCGTAAATTCCACTTGGCACATCCAATTTTGATCAGACCTGTGGTATTGCAGAGAAGAAATATCAGAGAACTACAAAAAATAGATTTTCATACCCAAAAGGGCCGAAACTTTGGAGATGCAACAGAAAAAATATTGTCTAGAAGAACCACCTCAAAATCAAGGTTCAAAAGTGATACTTGGCCAACATGCCACCCAAAAAGGGAACTTCTACACCAAATAAGCCTCTAGAAAATCCTAATTGGACTCTTGATGAAGGTGAAGAAATGCGTAGGGACATAAATGATTTACAAAAGAAGACAGTAACAAAAGATGAACTACAAGAGATGGAAGCTAAGTCGGAGGCAATAAATACTAAGATGGATGGTTTAAAAGAGGAGATCATGGAAGGATTGAAAAATTCCGTAATAGAGAGGACACCTGAAAGTGAAAATGTATCCCATGAAATTCATGATGAGGACACAAGGAAAGTGAATCAAGAATGAAGAAACTCTAACTTTGGGTTGAAGACCAATCACGTTCCTAAGATCGATATGCGAAAGTTTGATGGCAAGGACTCTATGACATGGATACTTTGGATGGAGCAATTCTTTGATCTACATAATGTTCCACATACACAAAAGGTACGAATTGCTTCTTTATATTTAGAACCCAATCAATTTGTATGGTATAGATGGTTTTCTTCTCATAAATCACTCGTCACTTGGACAATTTTCATGGAAGAAATGATAGCACACTATGAGGATACAAGGAGCAATACCTTCTTTAGCCAATTGATAAATCTCAAGCAAAAGGGTTCAGTTATAGAGCACATTGAGAACTTCCAAAGATTGAATATAAAGGTAACAGATATTCCATATGAGAACTTGATTGATGTATTCATAGCAACTTTAAGAGATAACATTCAACATGTGGTTCGCCTTTGGGAACCCAAATCATTGGAGAATGCATTTAGGGTGGCAAGAAATGTTCAAAGTAAAAATATGGCTATGGCTACTAGAAGGACCAATCCTAACATCTATAGAGAGAATACTGCTCCTTCTTCTAAAACACCTCAACCTACAAGGTTGACACCTCAACAATTGGAGGAAAGAAAAGAAAAAGGTTTATGCTTTAATTGTGATAGCAAGTACAGTAAGGGACATAAGTGTGGTGAGAAGAAATTATTCTACATAGATTGTGAAGAGGAAGATGAACAAGAACATGAACAAGAACCATCTCAATATGAAAACGTAGAATCAATTTCATCTGAAGAGTTGACTCCCACGATATCGTGTAATGCATTGGCTGGAATTAGTACTCCTCAAACCCTCAAGATCGAAGGATATATAAAAAATAAAAAGGTAATAGTCCTAATTGATTCTGGTAGTACTCATAATTTCATTCACTATAAATTAGCCAAAGATCTCAATTGCTTTGTATATCCAGCACCAGAGTTTCAAGTAATGATTGCAGATGGAGGAACTATCAATTGCTCAGGAAAATGCAATAAGATCAATCTTACTATGGGGG
>JASDQU010194087.1:0-19831 GCA_032191745.1 Picea mariana | reverse complement strand
ACCGAGATAGTGAACAAATGTCTGGAAGGCTACCTTCGTTGCTTTGTCTCTGATAAACAAACACAATGGTTCAAATGGTTACCCTTGGAAGAATGGTGGTATAACACTGCCTTTCATATTGCAACAAAAATGACACCATTTATGGCACTCTATGGATACCACCCTCCTTCCATCACTTCTTCTCTAAAATAAAAATCTAAGGTTCAAGAAGTGCAAGATCACATCGAGCATCAACAAAGCGTTCTCGAAATATTAAAGGACAACCTGACCATGGCACAAAATCGTATGAAACAACAAGCAGATCAACATCGTAGTGAAAGAAGTTTTGAAGTAGGGGATTGGGTGTTTTTAAGACTATAACCATACAAACAGATGTCCCTCAATCAAGCCAAGAAGGATAATAAATTATCACCAAAGTACTATCGCCCTTCTAAGGTGCTGCAAAAGATTGGTACTATGGCATACAAATTGGAGTTGTCTGCATCTTCATGAGTACACCCAGTTTTCCATGTTTCATGCTTAAAGAAGGTTATAGGTGACAAGATCCCAGTTCAAACTATATTTCCAGAACTTCATGAGGAAGGAAAAATCATATTGGATCCTAAAGCCATCACTGACATAAGAATTCGCCAGCTGAGGAATAGATCCATTTCAAAGTATCTCATTAAATGGAGGAAAATATCGGCTGAAGATTCCACTTGGGAAGATGAGTCTTTTATAAAGAATCATCCAAATTTACTCAAGCATTGCAGACAACACTTGTCTCAAGGGGAAGGGCATGTTAATCCCTAAATAATGGCTCATTACCCCTTAATTACGGCATATTATATTAGTAATGTTATTTTATTTATGCCGACTTTAGTCCATTAGTTGTAATTATACCTCCTTGTCTCCTATATATACCAAGGAGACATTTTCATTTTGAATCATCTTGTAATTGTACATTTATGTGGGCATAAGTAGGTTTCCCCCTCGAAGAGGCTTATTATCTGAGTTTCTCTCTTTTTCAAGGTGTTGAGTAATTATTATGAGGTTTTTCTATGCTATATTGATATTTGGTTCTTAACAGAGAAAGTCATTCTTTTAATGCCATCTTCTCATTTTGAGATGTCCTCTTTCTTGATCCAATATCATGATCCCCTTCTACAAGATCTCCTTCACCACGACTTGGTTTTTCCCTGGTAATCATGCATACTCAAAAACGACCAACTGTCAACCTACTCTGATACCACTTGATCCAAAAATGATCCTTTAAAGACTTTGGTTAAGTTTATGCATGAGTTATTTTACCATTTAGGATTTAAAGATAAGAAGAAGAAGAACACGATTAAATGAAGAATGTTACATCCATTAGAAAACATATATAACAAAAAATGCACATAACAAACCACAAACCATAATGCCAAAAACTTGATAACGGAGTTCGACACAAATTGCCTACGTCTTCGAGCCTTTGGTATTCAGTGGGAAGGCCTCTTTCATTAATATTCAATGCTTCAAAAGTACATAAAAATCACATCAATTGGATTAAAAAATGGTATGTTTGCGTTCTGCTTGACCTCCAAAATCCAACACAACTGACGACACTGAAAAAGGTTAAGCGTAGCTCCTGGAAATGGCCTCCAAAGTTTGCTTGGCTTGCTGGTTTTTCCTACATAAAATGAATTGTTCTGCTTTATTCTTCATAATTTCGAACTATAGTACAATGGTAAATCTTTTAATTATAAAATAACTAGTCCAGGGATCAAATCCCAACTAGACCTGATTTGTGGCATGAAATATGGGTTTAAATCCCATTAAAAATGGCATAGGATATGAAATATGGTTTTAAATAAAACCATTTCCTAAGTTTTCGATCCACTTTGAAGATATTCCGCACGATTTTATATGGTTTAAAACCCATATAATATATATCATATTCCTTATTACATGGCTTAACATGCCTTTTAAATGCCAACGTAATATATGGGTGTGGCATAAATTTTGCGATTTGTTATAAAACGTGGAAAATACATTTCTATATGGTGCGCCATTTTCTATGGTTGTATAACTTTGTTACAACCAACAATAAAAGACAATATTCCATATTCATTTGAACATGTGACATGATTCCATAGTGGTTAGTGTATTTGGTTGAGTCTGTCGGCGCTTGAAGAGGTCTTGAGTTCAAATGCTAAGGTGGACATATAGATTAACTTTTTGTTATCCAAATGGATCCAAAAAGGCCAAAAATTAAAAGTTCTCACATTCAGACAAAACCAGTTCCATCGTGTCGATTTCGACAGTATATTCTTGTTCGAAAATGGACTTCGTATGCAAAAGTTATTGTGTTATGAAGTTTTTCATAAACATGGAAAATAACAAAATAAAAAGTTATTACATGTGTATTGAGCATGGAATAAGGGGTAGTTGATTCATTTTGAGGTTATTGTTGTGGCATCATTGGATAAGCGATTTGGAAAGCAACCATGGGAGAAGATGCTTAGGTAGATACGATCTTTTCAAAATCAGTGCATTTCATATATAAAGTCAACCACCATATTTTATGTTTTGGTTTTATGCTTAGGTAGATACGATCATACAATTGCAATTTCCTTTTGAGTGATTTTCTACACCTTTGTTTTTTTTAGTTTTGCTTCCTTCAAATTATGTGTTGTTGATTTAATTGAAGGTATTACAAGTTCAAGAAAAAGGTGCATTTTTTTTGAGAGATTCCTCAGAGAATTCCTCAAGACTTGAGAAAACGTGCCCCATTGTTAATATTCTCCCTCAACATTCATGTGGTGAAATCTCCTTCACTCTCTGCAAATTTCCATGCAGAACAAAAGTATTGTACCCTATCAAGTTAAGTGAAAATGTATGTCTCATCATGTTAAATTAGGCCCCATCACAGCTACACCTTCATGATAATGCTCATTGCTCCTGTTGTTTAATGCATGGCCACTATTTCCACCGCAACACGGTTTATTCTAGTTCATTTTTTCATTGTCTTTTCGTTGGGAATGTTTGTTTCATGCCAATTTTGGATGACCTCCATGTTCAACAACAAGATTTTGGGGCTTACAAATCGGACGGTGAGGGGTAAGATAGTTGATAATTATTCTCATCTACGAGTTGATCCATAAAATATTCAGTTACATGCCCTTCACAACTTGGCACATTGTGTTCTTCATTACTTGGATTCACGATGTATATAAAGAATCCATTCATTTCGAATACCATACAACTAATATGAAAACGGATTTTGCATATGAAAACATGTGACACTTTCTAAGAAGTTATGGATAGATGACAAAAATTTGTAGAAGAATTGTCTTCGTTTTTGCAGGGACTTCTTGTTAGCAATTTTTGTTTCATGCCAATTTTGGATGAGCTTCATGTTCAACAAGATTGTGGGATTGGAAAGGGAACACCGAAGTGAATCTGGGTGGTTATGTTGTTCAAATATCAAAGGGGAAAGGGAAAATTGAAGCATACCCCTGAAGAAAGGGAAAGGGAACACCGAGAGGTGAAGCATACCCCTGAACTAGGGGAAAGCGAACATCGAAGTGAATTTGGGTGGTTATCTTCAAAGATCAAAGGATTTTTTTTTTTGAAAATGAATACATCAAAAGGTCTTCTAGTGGGGGTAAATGTGAATGCATGTACGATGGAAGGATGTTATGAAGGAAGACTTGAGATATTTTTTTATTGTTAAGTCAACTTCAATTATTGTTTCTAATGGAGCTTTCAAGAACAATACAATGGTAATAAATAAAGAGAATAATCAAAGGACTATTGGGTAGGAGGAAATAGAGAGTCACTATGTATCATGACATTTTCTTGGGTCATCGATACATTTTCCTTCGTACTTATTTCAAACCATTTTAACTTGTTACTAAATAATGAAGAATATATTATACAAACATTAACAAAATCAAGTCTACAAGTTCACTTGGAAGCATTTTCAACCATCAAAGAATAATTACAGCGAGAGTTCATGACATAATAAAAAATAGCTAGAGTTCATGGCATAATAAAAAATAGATCCAGATATCATGTAATAAAGAATAGAACCAAAATAGAGGATTGAATTTACCCAAAATACTAAAATGCCCACCTCTAGATTTATTACAATTATGAAGCTATGAAATTTTTCTAATGTTATGTAAACAATTAAAAAAACATGTTTGGTATACAAGCTAAGTGCCCATGAATTTTCTTTTTCCCAAAATGAATTCGATGCAAGCTTGTTAACATTGTGAGGATGGAGCGAGGATGTCACTTGGTTAGGAAAAGTTATGCGAGAAGATCACAAGAAACCACTCTAAATAATTTTAAGAATTGCCTCTAAATAAGGGATGGTAAAATAGGAGTGTCATTTGAAACTTCCATCTAAGGTTTGGTCGCAAACCAACGACAAGAAATAAATTTGTTTTGTCCTTCAACACAATTACAAAATAGTGAACCAATTTTGTCCAAATTTGATATAGTGGAAGCAAAAATTCAAACTTGTAAATATGCATGGATCAGTATGGAATACGCATTGTGTGTCGAGATCTTTTGTGGTTTCAATGCTGGCATTCGAAGTGAAGGTTGACAAGACATATTTGTTATAAATACCTTACAATTTCATACATGAAAACTGTCTAATGCAATAATCCCAAACAAATTGAAATTTCTACCTTTAAGACATTGATCCTTCCCATGCCTAAAACCAAACAAATCCTAAGCTTTTTCTTTTCTCATAGTTTTCATTATGCGATTTATTTTTGCGCTAAGAGACTAGACCCTGACTTACCTGTTGGCTTCCCAATACTTGAAGTTTTGCATTTGTTTAGTACTTTTTCCTTTGTCTATGCTTTATGTGTTAGTCAAATTTTCTTTTCCTACAAGCAAAGACAAGGGATTAGGAAAATCTAAAACACCTCAAATCAAGGCTAGGAATAGAATTTTTTGGGTCTCTCACACAATTACAGAATAGTCAACCAGGTTATCACAAGACTACTATATGGAAGCAAATAATTCAAATCCTAGAATTACACCCGGCACGCCATGAGTTTGAAGCATATTTTCAACCTTGATAAGGCGTCAATCAGAGGCAGGTTGAGCATCTGCTAACAACTCTAGATCATTCCAAAAATTTGATGGAATCTGCCTTGGTTTCAGTAATGAAAGTGTATAATATTTGGGACTAGTCAAATAGTAGATGCCACATGTACCAGGCGGGATTGTCGGCTTGAATTTATTTTTTGTGCGAATGGTAAGAGGAAAGGTGGATAGTCCAAGGAAAATGGAAATTGGACAGGGGGCAGGTTCCAAGTGCCTATGGACAGAGGATAAAGACTTGGACATAACCTCCCCCTTAAATAGATCAGTTATGGTAATCGACAAAGAAATGTTTCAAGAAAGATGTTCAAATCAGTCTTAGACAAAATAATTCAGCACAATTAAGTACAAAGGGGATAAGGTTATTGCACTTGTTCATTGCAAGATGCATAAGGCTCTTGCCAATATGCATAAGGTTCCTGTCGATGTGGCCTTGGTTCAATGAGAAATTCTAGGAAGGTGAAGTGTAGGAAACAATTCAATCATCTACCAGGCGTTGCATACCAGCATACATCAACATAGTAGTGAACGACATTTTAACCAGAAAATAGAAGCTTTCTTCTACCTCCGCCTCTGCTAAAAAACAACAACAAAAAATAAAGAAAAGAATATAATTTTTTCATCTGATAGTGTACGATATAGTCAATTTGCAAGCTTATCAACTGCTTCTTTTGTATGTTATAGATAGTTTCCACTGTTTTTTTGTGTATTGTACTTTGTGAAGTCAACAATCCTTTAGACCCCTTCATTTTCCAAGTGTTAAAGGGTGAACTACTGGGATGTAGAGATGGAATTTTTCTTTTAGCAGTTGAAGTCATTGCTTCAACCGAATAATGCCACTCTTTTATTGATGTTATTGGTGAGAAAATTTACCATTTTGGTGAGAAAATTCTATAACACTATTGACTTAAGGCCTGCATGGACCAGAGACGATTTTGGATTTTGGGTGAGAAAATTTAGCATTTTTATCGGGCTGCAACAAAGCTTCTCATGGTTTTTTTCTTCAAATGAAAGTTAATTTCATTATTAGCAAAAAGCCAACGAAAGTATGAAAGAATATCCCATCCATTGTACCTTTGATATGTAATCAAACTATGAGAGAATCTTTAGTTGTATCTTTGATATTTAATATTTATTAGTAATTTATAATTAAATGAGTAGAGAACATGGTTCTCATGGACATCCTTCAATTTTTTTACATTTTTCTTTCATATATATCCATGGAATATATGAACTTAAAAAAATCAAAATCACAAGCCTAGTTTAAAAAAAAAAAATTCTAACATATATAATCTTCATTTTGTTGGCCATTTCCTTCCCCCGTTTCAGGGGTATGCTAGTTATTTTAGGTATGCTAGATAAATAGGATAAATGGATGATAGGAGGAGTCATGTCGTCCGGTTACAATCTTCCATGCTATTCTTTGCAATCTTCCCTATTATTCTTTAACTCGCCTTCCCATATGCCGGATTCTTCCAACTAAAGCCAAGTCACACATTTGATATAGGTTCCCCATGAGTTTTTATGCATAGCTACATATATCCAATCCCACTATTGGCTCCTATCATATCCACTCTCTTATCCGTATCAAATTTTTTTGCTACAACTGAACTATCATCATCGTTCCAAGCGGCCTTTCGATCATGTTTGACATGCTCTGAAAACATGCCCAAGAGCTGGGGGTTCTGTTGAACTCCTCTGAGTTCCAGGATTCCAAATGCTTCAATGGCAAAGAAACGAGTTTGTTTTGTCATTTCTCGCTATTAGACAAATTTACCCTCTCAGAAGAAGAAGAAACAACTTCTAGTGAGGATTTCATTAGTGAAGTCATGAAAAGCCTGGAGGAAGAGATCAACATGACCTGTTCCACTTTTTATGCCCCCATATTGGTGGATAATTCGTTGGCCTTCAATATTTCTGGTGGCTATGAGGGCCAAACTCTAGTTTCGGACTTGGGTATTGATCTGTGTTACCTTCTAGAGGCTTCAGACGATTATCTCAGAATCCCCTCGGGCTCCATTATGGACTATAAGGACAAGGTTTGTGAATTTCCAGGAGAAACCTCATGAGCCAAGGGTTTGTCTAAGAATCCAGATCTCAAATTCCACAGTGAAAATCGGGGTTTTGAAGGCAAGGTTGAAAACTATCAACAGTCTGCATTGTATGAAGATACATGGGATGCAAGCCGGGTGCAAGACTATATGAACAAAGATTTTGTGAGCTAAGACATGTGTTTTGATGGATATTTTCTACGGCGTGGACATTGGAAAATGTCGTCTGCACGTAATCAACTCGACGTTCCTAACATTTCAACATTGAAAGGATCCATTCTTTGGAATTAGGGCAATGATTACAACACAAGGGGCAATGATCCATGCAGCCATAAAGTTAAAATATCTAGTTGTATAGCCTTGAAACATGGCCATGATAAGGGGCACATGAAAACATTGATCTAGAATATTAAAATTTATTTCTAACACTTTCAAACTAGAGAATATGAAAGTTGTGGGATGGTAGTGTAGGGACAGGGCAATGTTAGTGTCAGACAAGTAACGTTGGAAATTTACAAAATGGAAGGCAAGTCTCAATGCCATATGCTTCTCCTTTTTAGTACCAAAATTTTTAGAATAATTATAATTATAATATTTGTTTAAAAATACTTGAATAAGGCATGACAATAAAGAGGTAGCAAGTAAAATTAACTAAAGCATATTTAGCTCTAAGTTCATGTGTGAAATTTTGTACTCTTACTTGTGCACTACCTTGGAGAAGGTGTGCTCTCGTGGTTTATATGTTGGTTCTAGTGTGGCTTCCCATAATCATTCTATATAGCAAAGGTTAAGGTGCTCGGGTGGCGTTTTTCCTATGGTTGAGTGACAATGGTGTAGAATTGTCTATGTTATAGCAAGATTTGTCTCACCCTTTGAAACTTTTCTCATAATGCCTTTTACCATTTCCCTATGCAGACTTGAAGTCCCTTTTTGCAAATCCCAAAGCTAAAAACAATATTTTTCCACATATACGTGCCCTAACTATTATACATCATGTGTATAAGCAGGTTGCACCACTACAACCCGCATACATCGGGTTTTTTGCCCAAAATTAAAAAATGGTGTAGGGTTACCATGTCACGTCATGAGATCCATGATCCTTGACCTTCCATATACTGAAAATGTTCTGACTCGGCCCTTCAAATACACTTGAAGGCTATAAATGGGCCAAATGCGAGCTATGGAAAAAGAGGAGAAGAATTCAACTTTCAGAGTAAAGTTACTCTAGAGAAATTATTCACTTTATATTGATTTTGCATCCCTTTATCCTTTTAAGTATGAACACATTGTTCAGCCCCTAAGCTCTGCCCTACTTGATTAAGAACCTTATTGTCTCTCTTATATGAGCTTTCCTTTGGTGGAGGATTAAAGTGGTGGAGGCCCAGCTGGAAGGGACTTATTTTCTCGATTCCAAATCGTGCCGACGTGGAAGTTTGTAATTCATTCACTTTTGTTGATTACATTTTAATAGAAATACTCTTTTCTCATCCAATTAATATCTTGTAAATATTTGAATCGTTATTCCATGGGCATGTTTGTTATGAATGTTGATGGATTATGCTATTGAATGTGATAACATTATATATTATCACCATATTCTTTCGTTTCTTGGTTGTTGAGGACAAGGTGCAAGTGTATTGCTTTGAGTCAAGTGCTCAACGATGGACGTCATCAAACGTCTGGACGAGGTAGTCTCTTTATCTTGTCTCGCTAGCATATTTTCTTATATAGTATATCTGATATTAGATTTTATTTCTGTAGACATTTTCGGCTGTTGTGGTTTACCCATAGCCATAGAGAGATTTTCCTTGTAACATAATTGGCGAACATACTGGGGATATAATCTTGTTTTTGGGGTTTGGAGTGTTTTTATCCTTTGATTGCTCTCTTTTATATTGATTTTCTTGTTGTCTTATTTCTTGACAGCCTCTGTTCATTTTTGAGTCCGAGTTTCTTAGTCTTCTCCTTAGCCTGACAGTGTTTTAACACATATACGTGGGTTTTAACCTGACAGTCCCATACATACATGTGTTGTCCTTCTGCAAGAGGTGTATATACATGGTTTTCTCCTGAACAGTCGTGTACATCATCCTTTTTTGCTTGGTTGTTGAGTTTGATTTTTGTTGGGTAAGTTTTTATGGTTGTTGAGTCTTGTTGGGTCTCTGTTATGATTCTTAAGTGTCTGTGAAATGATAAGAAACCTTTCTTTGGTTGAATTTCTGGGCGGTGCCTTTCTCATCATCCTTTTCATTTGATTTTCCTTGCATATTGGGTTGGGTGTTTTCTTCTTGATATCCTACTTGGTTTGTCTCTATTTACATACAATAGAATTTTTATATCAAGCTGCTGTTCAGTCCTTGCATTTTCACTCTTTTATATTGAAAATACAAAATTATTAGGCATTTTACATTGTTGGCATTTGATCTTTTGGCTTCTTATCATTGATCTTATAACATGTATAAAAAGATTGCATCTTATTTGGAATTGCAGAACTCAATTGAAAATTGCATTTGAAAAACTTATCATTTATTGGGAATTGAAGTTAGGACTTTGCATTTTATTCATATTCATTTATCTTACTTGTTGAGTCATAAAATCATTAGTTTCACAACTGCACCTTTTTTTAGTAAGAAAGGCCACTAAAAGAAACGTTGATAATTTAAAATTGATTAGAAACAATTTTATTTTCTAGGGTGCACAAACTAGCTTAGGATTTAGAGCCTTGGAATAGAATTTTGTGAGTAAACTTCTCCAAGGCTATTAAATCAACATATGTGTCTGACTAAGGGAGTGGTGAAATCCATTGTATAATTGGTGACATCATGAGGCTCCACTTACACTAGAGTTAAGCATGCGGTCATGTGAGGTTGGTTGAGGGGATATCCCTGTTACACATCAAAATTACTCATTTCAATGATGACATGTTGTTGTCATTACAAGTGTCGCAAGTGTTGCATTTTAGCCACAAGTGTCACATTTTATCCACAAGTGTCGTAGACATCATACAATCATCTTGCCTATGTCGTGTCTCGAATGACATCACAAGGAACACTTGAAGACACCCTCAGAGACTAGTTAAAGAAGGACATGTCATTTGATGAAGAGTACAAATCCTTTTTCCTTAAGAAACCCACTTAAAAATGAATTTTGAAGGGAAGTGCTCCCCTACCCACTATCGGGGAGTGTCATCACTCCTTTCCCTCCTTTGGGGGAGCGTTGCAACACTCTATGCCCCATTCTGGGGGATTTCTAGGATTGTTTGAGGAAATTTTGGGCAGCACTCCCCTACCCACTAGTAGGGAGTGCTAGTGCTCCTTGCCCTTCTTTGAGGGAGCATTATAGCGCTCTGTGCACCATCCTGGGGGAGTGTTATGCTGTTGAGAAAATCAGGGGAAGATCCCCCTTATCTCTGAAATCAGTTGGATTCAAATTTGAGGTCAAGGTTGGATCTTAGGGAGGACCCACAACTAATGAAGAAAGTTCCTCAACCTATCCCAAGAATATCTAAGGTGGTTAGGTCTCTCAAAGCCTATATAAGGAGGCCTTCTCATGGTGAAGGACATGGATTTTTAGAGATACCAAACTTATGATCTGATGAGAAATGGTATTGAGGAGAAATTGAAGACATCAAACTTATGATTTCATAAGGGAGAATTATCAGTGAAGCATAGTCATTTTGTTTGTGGATCATTGGAGCAAGGGGTTGGACAAGGAGAGATTGGAGAGATTATTGCAGCTTCATCAAAGGTCTGTAAGTATCTCTATTAAGTTCTCATGAATACATGTGCTTGGTCTATTTTCTTCAAGATTTTGTATACCTACATGAACTTGTCTTTAATGGATAGATATAGTTTCAAACTAATCGTAGTAGAATAGGAAGCATGCTTTGTCTCTGATTGGATTGCAGGACCTATTGAAGAGCTTGTAGGTCAGAGCTCAACTTGGAACTAGGCGAGGACAAACATCGTAAAAGGTACATCTTCTTCGTCTTCTCTATAGATTAGTTTGTTTAAAGGGATGTCAGTGACCAAAGTTAGCACCTTTATGTCTTGATCTTAGAGATTAAGGATCCCAGACGGAATCCACCTGTCCGCAGGGGGACTTTCATGTAACAGAAATTGGCGACTCCACTAGGGAGAATGGCTTTCAGTTTTGGTTTCCTTCCTTGGTATTGTTTTTGGACTTTGATCATCTTTAAATCTTATTCATGTTGTGTTTCTGATTCTTAGATGTGTTGTTGGCTCTTGGATTCATCCCATACACACTGAATTTCTGGATTTTCTTGAGTTTTTTTAGTTTTGGGCAAGTTTTTGCTCTTCTAAGAGGCTAGCACTCCCCTACCTCTTCGAATAGAGCGTGAGAAATCCCTTGTAGGCTCCCATAGAGCGTTGTAATGCTCTAGTTCCCTTGACACCAGAGAACTGGTCTTTTTCTGCTAAAAAACCTTTTGGGAGTTGATCTCTAAGTTTAATTTTTTGTTGATTCATCTACTCAGTGTTATCACTATCTCAGTGTGTCCTTGTTTTTGGCCTCCAACATTTTGATTTCTAAGAATTGATGATGTTTTGTTTGGATTTTTGACATATTCCTTCCTTGCTTTGAGTCATTCTTCTTCTTTGAGATTTGGAGTCGATCTACTGCTTTTTTCATTTATTTGATTGAATGAAAGCTGTTGTAAGGAAATTCAAAGATCTGTCCACTGTTCCATTTGATATTTGAGGTCATTTTTCCCCAGAAATTACTCTTGTATTTACTTACATTTTCCCACCTTTCAGATCACTTTTACTGTTTATTCATCATCCATTAGCCTTCTCCTACCTTCACTAGCAATTTCACCAATTTTTATGCATTCCGGGTGAGTTTTTCTTCATTTTTTTTTACTGTTTTTTTAATTTCTAGGTGAATAAACACCCCCCTGTAGGCCATATCAGAGCACTAGAACTCCCCTGCAATGCTTTAGGGAGTGCTGAAACACTCTGTACCCTTTATACAGGGAGCGTTGGTCTCCTTTTTGGAGGAGTTTTGCCCTTTTCTGCTTATATTTTCTCAGCTTGTTTTGTGGAAGTATTTACCCAGAATTTGTGATTGGTTTGTGAAGTTATTTAGGTTGATATTTGGTGCTTATAACCCCTTATTGTCTTGATTGGAACTTGAAATTTTTTCCAAAATGTGAAATATCCCTTTCTAGCTACTTGTTTTGTCGGGACAATTTGAGTGATTTCTATTTCTCTCTGTCTTTTCTTGGATTCTTCTTTGCATCTTCTTGTACTCCTTGAATGATTGTCAGTTGTTGAATCCTTGATTGAGTTCTTGTTATAACAAGTTTCTACTTGTTTTCTTTCAATTCTCATTGCTTTGAGTGCATGCTTTGTTTGAAACCTTTGTTGCTTCGTGTCTTTTGCATTTGCATATGACTCTTTCTTTTGATTGAAAGTTGTGGAGCATTGAAGGATTTGTATTTAATTTATTTATACATTAAAATCAAGAAAAGAATATAAATTCCTTCTTGTTTTTGGGTAGTGAAACTAGTTTGCATTTGAAGTAGCGGAATTGCATGGTTTTTGGCATTTTTTAGTCTTAAAATCTTAAATTTTTTTCTCCTCATGGCTCGGGGGGGCAAGAATCGTGTATTGGTGTACAGTCTCTTTGACTAATTTCTTGAAGATATTAACATTGATGAGTTTAATAAAAAATTTGGGACATTGTTGTTGTGGGTGGGAATCCCTCCTACGGACTTAGCATTTAAGGGCTCTAATCATGCATGCAGAAAATGACCATTTCAAAGCTTCTACTCTTCCCTATTCTTCCGACAAAAAACCCCGCATTCATGTAATACAAAGGTGTAAATGAGATTCGATAACTCTACCTTAAGTCCTTCATTTGATGTCGATCCCTTTGCTTTCACTCGCTCTTTGATTGCAAGCCTCCTCCCAAAGCTGACCTGCATTCACACATGAACAAACAAAAAGTTGTGAATGTGCATTTCATATACTAATTGTTGGGTTAGTTGTGACAATATCATAAAATAAACGTTCAAATTGAACACATTATATGGCGGGACGAAAAAAGTATTCCTTTTTGTATTAGTTTTCAAAAGAGTAAACTTACAATATGTGGTCAGCACTGCTCCTCGAAACTGGTCCCGGGCTCCTCTTCAACTGTCCTCCAACTGCTTTTCTCTATACTTCTCTTTGCACAAGGATGGCTAAAGTTTGGGACAAGGGGAATTCTCAATTGGGTATAGTCTCTTTACTATGTTTTTCCTCCTTTCAAATGGAACCCTTACCCCTTCTTTTATAGGCTAGAAGGAGCTAGGTATTTGGTCGAAAGACCGGCCATGCATGGCCGAAAGGTTTAGTTAACTTGCCCAAAGCTGTGTTTTCCATCAGCAACTTTCATTTTTCCATGCTTTTGTAGGTACACATGGGCTAGATTGGGGCAGCTAGCATGTACTCGCGTGCAGTAATGGAGCAGGGCATGTGGGCCTTTATAAAGGGGTTTTTTAAGAAGAGTTGTTCAGTAGTGTTTTGGCAAAGAAGGAATCTGAGATGGCCTGATGCCAGGTAAGTATGTCTAGTGAAAATTACGGTTATAACAGATGCCCCCTAATGTGTGAGGTCAGAAGAGCATCTGATGGCTAAAATATATTACCAATCTTTATCAACGTACCAAACCGGTGAGCCCAGGGACCAGAATTTGGGAGGTTCCATCTGCAAAATAACAATTGTCTCATTGAGGTGGGCATACCCATGCTCGAAATGAGATAAAATCATGGCTAGCAATCAAATACATTGTATATCCATGTCATATAACTGTATAAAGTGTAGCCATGAGCAATACACAATGGATCTACATCTCGAAATCAAAAAGATATACATTTATAGTATCCATCTTCTAGAAGCTGATAAGGCATGATGGCTGGATATGAGGTCTTCAGAGCTCGAGCATCTACTATAAAATCTTCAAAACTCGGGTAGGAGTGTAATATGAGTGTACGAATTCACTACCCAGAGGTCTTCAATGACTCGTCGGTCATGGACTAGAGGATCTTGATGACCAGGTTGAGGGCATCGTGGATTTCGAACAAATACTTGATTGGACCTTTGGGATGGTTGGGCATGATGGAAAGAGACAAACTGTAGATGGGCCGACTCAAGCTTGGTAAAAACTTCCCTTGGACAATAGCAAGAAAAAAGATGAGACTTAGGCAGCATGGCATTAACATAAGTTCACGAGGCAGAAAGCAACGCAAACTCTCCATATGTTTGGAAGAATAACCAAACGGAGGAGGACACAACTCAATGTAGCAGGAACAACTTCCTAAGGTCATATTAAATCCCAAGGCTTAACGAACAAATGGAAGTATGCGCTTTATCCAAGGGCGACTCATTGTGCTGCCAATACAAAGAAAATACTTTTCCCTTCCTCTTTTTGGGGTATATTTGATTTTTTTGTCTTTTTCAATAATTTGGAAAAAAGAATAAAAGAATGCTACGTTACAAAGGAAGAATGAGTGTCACAAACATACGAGTTTGAGGCGCAAGGACAAGACTGATGTTCAAAGAAAGGACACTCGGAAAAAATCCCTCCTAGGGCCAAAGGTGTCAAGACACAAAGGAAAAGTGCTACAGGGCTTGCGTATAAGGCATGTTTCAGATGGTTCAGTTGAGAGCAACATGGAGCTAGCATTAGGCCAAAGATGTGGGTCTGCAAATGCGATTAATAAGACACACAATGGTAACGTCCTTCTATGTAAATTTAACAAGCCTAGA
The DNA here is from genome assembly GCA_032191745.1 of Picea mariana. Taxonomy (NCBI): domain Eukaryota; kingdom Viridiplantae; phylum Streptophyta; class Pinopsida; order Pinales; family Pinaceae; genus Picea; species Picea mariana. Next base: position 4,920 of record JASDQU010194087.1, on the reverse strand, counting down.
GAAGGTAAGCTCGGTGCTTTTTCATATTTAGAGAGTCTGAAAAATTTAACAGGAGACTTCGATGGGGTACCTTTTTCAAAGGTAGTCTAGTAGGTTTGAAAAAGGGGTAAACTAGCACCGACGAGACGTCTATTCAAAACCATTTTAACGAGTGTGATAAAGACAAGATCACTCGGCAATTTTTTCATTTTTAAGGAGTCTGAAAAAAGCTTAACTATGGACTCTGTTAGGAATGTTCTTCTGGACCATTTTAATGAGTGTGAAAGAATAAGGTCACTCGACAATATTTTCAATTTTAGGGAGTCTGAAAAGAGCTTAACTATGGATTTTGTGGGGGTTCCTTTTTCGTAAATTTAGTCCCTCATGCCCGAAAAAGGGTTAAAATTATACCTGAGGGTACTCTTCTAGATATTTGAGGCCTCTAGAGTATACCTTTGTTTGTACAGTTGACCATCTAGACCGAAAAAGGGGTAAACTATCGTCGGATATACGTGACTTCAAATTTCAGTTTAACAAGCATAAAAGGCCACAAGATCGCTCGATAATATTTTCATGTTTAGAGGGTCTAAAAAGGGCTTAAAAGAAGACTTGTTATGTTTTGGGAGTCCTGAGGGTGAGGTCAAGAGTGATAAGGAATCATGCAAATGAGGCTCAAACTCGTAATCAGGAAAAACTAAAAGGGACTCTCAGGCCTATAGTCGTTGGTGACAGCATGGACACCATAATGCAACCAGGATTTACCTAGGGCATCCATGTTACGGTAAGCTCTACCACCAAATTATGACACTTTTAAAGTAGCAATAATGGTTCCATGTCGCAACTTGGTGGGATCGATCCTATGGCAAAGAGGAAAAGACAACAAGATGCAGAAAGTGGAGGTGTAATCCTGACTTAAATGCAATGAGTTGGAAAAAATGACTTTTTACCAAAGGATCGTCAAAACGCCCAAATCTAAAAATAAATAAATAAATCCCAATACCCAAAGAAATACTTCTCGTGACCATCCAAAGAAGACTCTTGAACCATCTTAAATGATTTTCAGTTTAGAAAAAATGACAAAAGGGTCCGAAAATTGACAAAAAGAGGCCAAAAACCTCTATAAATAGAAGCTACCAGCTCATTATCACCATTGTTAATTCAGAAATTGACTAAAATCCAAAACTGCCCCTTTGTAAAAAGAATTGATTTCGGGAGCCTCGGTGGACGAAAGAACCATCCGCTTGGACCAAGTAAGTATAAACTACCTTATCTTGCAATATAATTCTTTATTTAGGCATTTAGTTTCATTTTTTAGGGGGGGCGTCGACCTTCTAAAGGTTGGCCCTACGTCCACGTGGCTATTCTATGACAGCCCACGTGGACCCTCCATTTAGTGCAAAAAAATTTTAAAAATCAAGAATTAACCCTCCTAAACTTTGCCCATGTGCAGGATGTATGTGCACTGGAGAGAAAGAGAGCATGAGGATATTAGTGCTTTGGTTGGGGAAGACCCTAATGTTGTTGTTGCGTTAATGCAATGTGGATTGTTGAAATTTTTTCTGTGTCCTTTCATGCAAGCACAAGCTAGGCTATTGAATGCCTTGGTTGACTACTGGCATCCCGACACAGAGGCCTTTATGCTAGAGGGGCAGTCACTGGTTCCAACGATAGAGGACATATACTTTCTGACTGTCCTCTCTAGGAGAGGCGAACCAATCAACTTCCATACGTTTCCCTCTGGGCCTCACAATATATAGGAGTTGATTGGACTCCATTGCGAGGAGGGTATAGACTAGACGAGCTCGCAAGTGACGATAAGCAATATTTCAGAATTGGCACTACAGGTGATCGTGTTGCTCATTGGGCAGATTACTGGGTCTGCGGCTTTGCATCAGGCGTCTCGTGCACARATGAATTGTGCATTTCAGTGCCTAAATGCACAGATTTTTTATTGGAGCACCACATTACTGGATTGTATGAAGAGGCAACTAATAGACTGTCAGTTGCAGACTCAGAGGAACTTCGGGTTTGGAACGATTCTTTGTTCTTTCTTCTTTGAAAGAGTGCCCAGTTTCAGCCCTCGAGAGGTTGTACGAGGGCATCAGGCCTCTCTTCCCACGATATCCAGATGGGCAGTGTTGTGGCCACAACAGGGGGGAGGAAGGACCAATGAGTCCTTTGATGACGACTTTTTTGCTTGGTTGTCGCGACAGATTATAGTCATAGAGGATTACCCTTATGATAGGATTGACTTCTCGAGAGACCTTAAGATACCAGTACCTCTCGGCGAGGAGCGAGGAGAGATGGGTAAGTTTGCATCGTTTATTTTTTTTTTGTTAAACATATGTAATTTTTATGTTGTTTTTTAGATATATCATTTTTTTAATACCAGAGCATTTGACAGATATGTGTCTATTATGTGCAGATGTGGGGCCAGTGCGACCAGCAGATTATGCGAGGAACAAGCGACGTCCTTGACCAAGGGCCGCACTCGTCGTCGCAGGGGGGCCAGTAGCAGCAGGAGAGCTTCCAGCCGGTGAGGCTGAGCGGGTTCTGAGACGAGTAGAGAAAAATTTTACCTCGCTCACTCGCACAGTCCCCATGGCAGATATTGTTGATCTACCACCATCCATGCAGCCTCACGTAGCGGGGGTGCCATGGACATGGGTCCGGCTTTTTCGACGTTTGGAAAATGTCGTTGATTATTACAACAGGGCCCACAGGCCCCGTCCTTAGTTAGGCTGGACTTTTCACATGCCGAGGGCACTACTTGTATATTTTTTGAGGGCATAAGCCCAATGACTCGTTACTGATCGTATTTTTGAGGCGCTTGTGCCCACCAATGTACTCTGATGATTTTGATATTATATATGGATTTTTATGTCTTTTTATGTCTTATGGAAAAACAAAAAAATTGTATTTACATGTGCATGTGTATGTCTTTCTTATATGTGTGCGAGATGCCAATCTAAGATTTGATTAGCTAGAGTATCTGTGACTTGATTTAATCTCCTGGGAATATGAAAATATGTAATATAATCAAAGCTTCGTTCTAAGAGACGTACCCTAAGGAATTGTCGGTGTAAAGTAGGATCATGAACATGGTAGACTCTATTTAACTGAGACACAACCAGCTGAGCGTTTAGATAGACTTGAAGGTGAGAGATACAAAATAACAGAGCATCATGAAGAAACTCAATAACTGCACTATACTCGATGACATTATTTGTGGTGTTGCCTAAACATATACCTCCTGAAGATAATAACTGGCCCTGAGGTGTAAAAATTACCCAAGCTGCGGAGGCAAGCCTCTGAGTGTGTCGTCTAGCGTCGTCTGCACACCCAATGAACACCTCTGATTCACTTGACATCTGCCACAGTGACAAAAGATAACATCAAAAATGGCACGTCCATAAAACCAAAAGAAACCAGAAAGTAATAGTACAAAGACTATACATATGTTACAAGAAGTTACCCAAGGTGACCTACCTATGAGTAATACTTCTTGAGGTAGAGCCCATTTCTAGGATCCACCAAAGTGTTAGGGTCCTAACCTGCACATAGGTAGAGCAATATATTTGGATGTAATAAAGGTCAATATTAATAAGGCATTTCAATAAAATAGAATAAGGCGGATGTCAGAAGACCTAATAGAAGCTTCTGCTTCTAGAAGGATCATCCTCTAGATGCTTCTTTTTAGTATAAATAGGAGTCGAGGGTATGAGAACCCTAGCTTGGATATTATTGTGATATAGCTCTGCTCAACTGGAGGTTTCCCCCTCGAAGAGGCCCGTGAACATTGCTTTCAGATTCAAAGTGTTATTTCCGTTGTTATTCTTATATCATTTCAGTGTTATTGTGGTGAATGTTCTGGTTATATTGTTGTTATTCTGCCATTACTAGCATTTTATTTCAGTTTTGCATACATTTTATATCTGGTATATTACAAGTGGTATCAGAGCACTTTCCTCGGCAAAAAGTGTGGGTTAATTTTTTTTTTCAAGGTAGAGACGTATTCTGACGTCTTTAAGCCACAGAGATCTGTCGTTACGCACATAAACCCGCAATTGAGGGATTCATACATGCAGAAAATATAAGTGGTACTTAAGCGCACATCTCTTGGCCATGCTTGTAACCCCTGTTGGTACCCCTTCGATTGGTAGCGCATCAGACAACACCTGTGTACGGATGGACCTTGATTACCTGAAGCCCTCTTTAGATAAATCGATCAGCTGCCTGACTGTTATAGTGTCATCGAGAACAACACTCGGGAAGATACTCTCTAGTACCTGGGTAGTTGGGTAGTATGACTAAGGGTACAGTCTATCGTCCTTAGTTACTGCCCTAAGATATTGGGTCGAGTACTACTGTTGGACCCCGCACGTATATCAGAGAGCTATAGCACAGGGAAAACCCTTGTTTGTAGAACCCTTGAATACCTAACCCTTGGGGGACAGAAACATAAACAAATTAAAACAGACAAGATCTATTGCAATGCAACTGTGTTCAGGTTGCCAAGTAAATACACATTTCTTTCTGGTTAAGCATTTGGGCATTTCCTCTCTGCAGTATTCTTCAAATCAGAGTATAACTCTATAAGAAAAAAAAAAAGTATGGAAATTTTTTCACCATTATTTGAGACCTATTCCATTGGATTCATCTCTTCGCCCTTATCACATTCATCCATATCATTTTTTCGTCCAAAATTTTTTACCCCGCCCACCCCTTTTAAGTTTCCTCATCGTCATGGTCCATACTCGTAGCCAAGACTTGGAATCTCGCTTCAACACCTTGCAATATGGTCTCATTGAGACCCAACAAGAAGTGAAACAACTCAGTGCCAATGTTAACTCCATCAATACAACCATGCAGTCCTCAATGGGAAAAATCAAACAAGACCTCACCACCCAACTTGAATCAGTCTTTTCGGCACTCTGCACC
>JASDQU010194086.1:0-19732 GCA_032191745.1 Picea mariana | reverse complement strand
CATTAATGTGATCATCATTCAGTGTTTCTGTAAAGAGTTTAAAAGAATCAGAATTGTTTAAGCATGGTGACAACTGATTCACCCCCCCCTCTCAGTTGTCCAACATTTGGGACGATGCAAAGGTCGGATGGATTCATGTAAGCGGAATGACACTTAGGTAGTTCGGGGATCGAAATGTAGATCATGGAACTCTTTGGTGCAATGTCTCTATCACGGAACACAGGAACATGCAAACTCGATCCCGTCAACCTGGCAACCCACGATCGTAGAAGAGGCTAATTATAGAACATCACGGTTGTAAGTCGGACTTGTGATGTGAATTTGTAGATGGAGGTGAGAAATTGTAAGTCTGCCAACCCAGGAACCCACAGTCTAAAATGCAACTAAGTGTTAGAACTATAAATGGATAGTAAGAGGGAAGAAAGAAAAAGGGAAAAACGGGTAAGTGTAGAAGGGGGAAAAGAAAGGGAGAAAATAATTCGGGAGAATCGAAAAGGGGAGGGAAATTTTCGAAAGCGGGAAATGACCTCAACATGTATGCATTGGAAATGGTATGCATTGCCTTGCCATCGTATGGTATGCATTGGAAATGGTATGGTATGGTATGGTATGGTATGCATTCCCTTTCCATTGCCTCGCATGGTATGGTATGCTATGCATTTCCTTGCCATTTCCTTATATGGTATGCATTTCCAATGTTATGTTATGTTATGGTATGGTATGGTATGCATTGCCAATGGAAATGGTATGCATTGGAAATGGTATGCATTGGGAATGGCAATGGTTGGGTATGGTATGCCTTGCCTTTCCTAGCCATTTCCTTGCATGGTATGGTATGGTATGGTATGGAAGGCAAGGCAAGGTATTGTATGCCTTGCCTTGCCTTGGTATGGTATGGTATGGTATGATATGGTATGTATTTCCTTGGCATGCCTTGCCATGGTATGGTATGGTATGTCTTGCCTTGCGTTGGTATGGTATGGTATGGTATGCCTTGCCTTGGTATGGTATGATATGGTATGCATTGCAATTACATGCCATCCCTTGTCATGCCTTTCCTTTCCTTCACTTTCCATGTCTTTCCTTTCCATACCATGCCTTTCCATACCATACCTTGCCATCCCATGCTTTTCCATGTCATGTCATTCCCTTCCATTCCTTGCCTTCACTTTCCATGCCTTGACTTTTCCATGCCATGCCCTTCCATACCATGCCATTCCTTTCCATGACATTCCTTTCCATGGCATTCCTTTCCATACCATTGCATGTATTTCCATGCCATGCCTTTCCATACCATGCCATGCCTTTCCATGCCATGCCATGTCTTTCCATTCCTTGCCTTGCCATGCCATGCCTTGCCACACCATGTATTGCCATGCCATGCCATGCCTTTCCATGCCTTTCCTTCACTTGCCATGCCTTGCCTTGCATTCACTTTCCATGCCATGCCATGTCATTGCTTGAATAAATGAACAAATTTAATACGTAAATGAACAAGTTTAATACCTAAATGAACAAGTTTAATACGTAAATGAACAAGTTTAATACATAAATAATTCTTGTACTAAATGAACATGTTTAATATGTAAAAATTACAATGAAATGATTTATTAAGCACGTAATTATACAACTTGTTATCCCATATATATCATATAAAAATACTTGCATGAGAATTCCAATGTTTTGCTCAATGAGGCATAGTGCAATTTCCAAAGACGTGGTCTATTTTCAAGAACATTATGTCGGGCATTTTTGGGTAGTGTAGTAACATGGGCCTGGGCCAAATAGACTTGTGGGGGCTTACGAAACTCTGTTATGCCTCTCGGCTTGGATTTTATTCCCCCATACCAAATTGGTCACATGTCTATGATTGGCTTGAGGAGGTGAGTTACAACTCATGATAAAACTCAAACCGGAACTCATATGGGAGAAGCGTCAGTTGAATTGGATCCATAGCACCTGGTTTTATCTAGGCGGGGGCCTCCACTATCATTCTTTCCATCGGAAAAACATTTTTTGGAGTATCTCTAGGACTAGGGTTTTGGTCAATGAGGCATAGTGCAATTTCTGAAGAGGAGGTTGATTTTAAAGAACATTGTGTCACAAATTTGTGGGTAGTGTAGTCATGTGGCCCTAGCCCAAATAGACTTGTAGGATCTTACGAAACTCTTCTATGCCGCTTGGTTTGTATTTTATGCCCCCAGACCAAATTGGCCACATGTCCTTGAACAGTTTGAAGAGGCGAGTTGCAACTCGCAATATAACTCAAATCGGGACTCATATGGGAGAACTGTCAGTTGCATTGGATCTAGAGCACCGATTTTCAACTAGGGATCCCCTTTGCTATCATTCCATCCACTGAAAAACCATTTTTTGGAGTATCTCCAACACCAGGGTTTCGATCAATCAGGCATAGTGCAATTTCTGAAGAGGAGGTCAATTTTCAAGAACATTGTATCAGTCATTTGTGGGTAGTGTAGTTATGTGGACCTGGGCCAAATAGACTTGTGGGAGCTTATGAAACTATGGTATGCCACTCAGTTTGAATTTTATGCCTCTGGATCAAATTGGCCACATGTCCTTGAACGACTTGAAGAGGTGAGTTGCAACTCACTATAAATCTCAAATTGACACTTGGATGGGCGAACCGTCAGTTGCATTGGATCTCGATCACTGAGTTTTAGCTAGGGGCCATCCACTATCATTTTGTCCACCGAAAAACCATTTTTTGGATTATCTTCAACACTAGGGTTTTGGTTAATGAGGCACGGTGCAATTTATGAAGAGGAGGTCAATTTTCAAGAACACTTTGTCGGGAATTTGTGGGTAGTTTAGTCACATCGGCCTTGGTCAAATAAACGTGTGGGAGCTTATGAAACTTCTTTATGCCAATTGGTTTGGATTTTATACCCCCGAACCAAATTGGCCACATGTCCCTAAATGACTTGAAGAGGTGATTTGAAACTCGCAATAAAATTCAAATCGGGAATTAGATGGGAAAACCATCAGTTGCATTAGATATGGAGCAATGGATTTCAACTAGGGGGGCCCTTACGCTGCCATGTTTTCCACTAGAAAACTATTTTTTGGAGTATCTTCGGCACTAGGGTTTTGGTCAATGAGGCATATTGCAATTTCTGAAGAGGAGGTCAATTTTCAAGAACATTTTTTTGGGAATTTGTGGGTAGTGTAGTCGCATGGGCCTTGGAAAAATAGACTTTTGGGAGCTTACAAAACTTCGTTATTCCACTCGGTTTGGATTTTATGCCCCTAGACCAAATTGGTCACATGTTCCTGAATGGCCTGAGGATGCGAGTTGCAACTCGTGATAAAACTCAAACCAAGACTCAAATGGGAAAGCCCTCAGTTGCATTGGATCCAAAGCACCGGGTTTCAGTTAAATGGGCCCCTCTACTATCATTTTGTCCACCGAAAAACCATTTGTTGGAGTATATACAACACTAGAGTTCTGCTCGGTGCTTATTATATATGTATTACAATTTAACACCTTATTAGGCTAGACATGGAAAGGAAATTGAAGGAAAGGTCTGGTATGGAAATGCATGGTATGGGAAGGCATGGCATGGGAATGCATGGCGTGGCATGACAAGGCAAGGCATGGAATGGAATGGAAAAGTAAGGAAATCAAAGACATGGAATGACAAGGCAAGGCATGGAATGACAAGGCAAGGCATGGAATGGCAAGGAAAGGCATGGCATGGCATGGAAATGCATGGTATGGGAAGGCATGGCATATAAATGCAAGGCATGAATGGAAAGTCAACACAAGGCATGGATGGCAAGGCAAGGAAAGGAAAGTGAAGGCATGGCAAGGCATGGCATGGCATGGCAAGGCATGGTATGGCAAGGCATGGCATCACAAGGCATGGAAAGGCAAGGCAAGGAATGGCATGGCAAGGCAAGGCAAGGCAAGGCATGGAAAGGCATGGGAAGGCAAGGCAAGTCATGGCAAGGCATGAAAAGGAAATGCAAGGCATGGCATGGCATGGAAAGGAAGGGAAATTCATTGGAAGGAATGGCATGGAAAGTGAAGACATGGCAAGGGAAGACATGGCAAGGCATGAATGGCAAGGAAAGGCAAGGCAAGGCATTAATGGTTAAGAAAAGGAATGAATGGAAAGGTAGGGGAAGGAATTAATAATTAAGGAAAGGAATGAATGGAAATGCAAGGCAAGGCAAGGCATGGCATGGGTATATTTTAAGGCATGGGTATATTTTAAGGCACGGTATATTTTAATGGCATTACAAATATTTTAACATTAGTAAAAATGAAGCCAAAATTATTCGTTTTACATACCTAGATGGTTATTTAAGTATACCCTTTAATAACCATCGACCCAATCAGAAATTCAATGCCTTTGGAGCCCTTTACTGATCGCATGAGGGTTTGCTTTCCCTCTAAGCATCGTTCCAGTCAATAATCAGTGCCCCATTCATTATCTCTTGGGGCAACCACTGTGTATATGTTCCCTGCAAAAAATGGAGTGCCAAAATGTGAGTGCAATAAATGACCAATGCATAAAACATTAATTCTATTTATTCAAAATTTAATAGAAGGATTTAGCGAACTTGGAAGTATGAGATATAAGACATGATCATAATCTGATAAAATACATTGACCAATGGGGAGTGATACATGATCCTATATATCAACCCATTCTATCAATTCACAATCATCCCATTCATTACTACTACATAGACCATAGAAGCAAGAGAATTTCCTCATCCATATTTCAAGTATTGCATTGTTTGATGTTCTAACTAAATGGAATCCACAAGTGCCCTGGATAGTTTTTCATTCATATCATTGTGATTGATCTACATCAACCACCTCCCAAAAATATCTATGTACATGTCCTTTATTATGTGATTGGTCTTCACGGGTTCATGTTCCCTCTCCCATTACTAAAGAACAGCATTCAACAATGGGTTTTTCATCTCAAATGAGGGAAGTAGTATTGAACTTCATTTCTTTCCTACATAACACTCTTTTTATGCATGCACCTACTCCATCATGCTCCCCTTTCCCATGCCTGGACTCAAAATAGTTCCAAATCTGTGGTACCTTTAGTTTTTTGTGCAACATACACAACCATTGAAATACACGAGAATGTTTGAACTGGCCTGCGCAACCATCTAACCAAATCCAATGTTGATCCATTTGTATGTTTAATCCTTAAGGTGATTTTAGAATAACTGAAAACAATGTTGTACGTAGCCTAATTCATGGCACCGATCATCACTTATGTAGAAGTGATACTCTTTCAATATAACTTTATTTTTTTTATTACTATCTGGTCCATGTCTGTATGTGATATGTACCATTATGTTGACCTTCTCTTAGTCATAATATTGGATTTGAATCTCATTTTACAGTTGAAGGGTGTAGTTCTCAGAAAAATCAACCATTGATAACACATTACCAATAAGAAATGTATCTTTGCATATTCTAAAATACTCGTCCTTCCATCGAGCCATATGCACATGCTAAACATAATGTTGTGTCTTCTCGATGAAGTCCTTCATGAAGCCACAAAATCGTACTTAGAAAGTAACCAATTGCATATTTTTTCTTTATTTTCGTCCATCAATATCATATGTCACATATTTAAATCTTTTCAAGACAACCTCCTTCCTCCCCAATTCATACTCACCGCTTACATGAATGCACTTGCTCAGTAATGTCATTCTACCACACCTAGGGCATGTCCCCTCTAAGCATGCTTTTTGATAAAATGTAAAACCCTCTGGCACCTGTGTTGAGGCCATCTTGTCTATGAGAATACTTTCTGATGGATTTGACATTTCATTTCAAGAGGTGAGAGGTTTTTTGTAGAAAATGATGTTTTCTTGTGATCTTGTTAACAATTGACTGGGACAAGAGACGTCGTGTTGCATTGAGGTATTTAGAACAAGAATTCTTACCAATTCTTTGAAAATCATCTACAAGTTTTCTAACAATATGATGACTTGTTTCTACACTTTTTAATGTTTTAATGCCTAAAATTCTCCTAACAACACTCAAACTTCTAGATTTTAACAAAGATAAAAATAATTGGCATTTAGCAGCATCGAATTTTGGTTCAAAATATTCTTGAATGATTTTATAAGAGTGATAATGAATAGTACGGTTAGGTAACTTACCTTCAAGTGGTTCTATACCACTTTCATCGACCTAAATTCGTTTAGGAATTTTTCATTGCATAGTGCTCAATCTAGATAGGGATGATGAACCCCTATTCTATCACTCTTGACCTCCATGTTGTGGAGTTAACAATGTTATAGTTATTTCCCCTTCAATCAGTGACAGATCAATTGTGGGAGGAGACTGGGCATGGGATTGTCTAGTTTCTAGAATATTTGATTGTCCAACAAGAGATTTCACCACAAGACCTTCTTCACCACAATGTTTTACAACAGTTGCTTCTCTAATTTCATCCACAAAAGTTGTCTTAATGAGATATTATTTGGATTTATCTCTAAAGAATGCTTGCACTTTGCTTCTGGTGATGGAGGAGAAAAAATAGCGACATTTATTCCTATATAAATTGGATTTCCCTCTTCTGAAAGCCTACGCTTTGACATACATAACTTTTCTTTTTCTATTTCTTCTTCTACCTTTTAAATCGGTTTCTTTTTTCTCGAGGACTTTCTTTCTCGAATCTGGTGGTTCCTCATGTTTAAAGATAAAAATTGGCTTCCAAACACTCGCCACAAATTTTTCTTTGTATTATGTAATAAGGCACAACCAAGTGGAGAAATTTGTTTTTGTATTACAAAAGAAGACACATCTAACAATTCCAATTCTAATTCCAATTCCAATTCCACTTGGAAAAATTTGTCTTCCAATTCCAATAAGACACAAGAAGATACAAACAACAATTCCAATTACAGTTGGACAAATTTGTCTTCCAATTCCAAGAAGACACAAAAATATACAAACAAGAATTTCAATTGCACTTGGACAATTTTGTCTTCCAATTCCAAGAAGACACAAACAACAACTCCAATTTCACTTGGACAAATTTGTTTTCCAATTCCAAGAAGACACAAGTAGATACAAACAAAAATTCCAATTGTAGTTCACAAAGTTGTGTTCCAAATTTTCTTACAATGATCTGGAAATAGCACAAAAGTCTCTATGAATCTAACAAGAACACGAAAATAAGTAAAACCTATCTCTACGGGTTGTTTTTGTATGAAGTTGTCGCGGATTTTTGTTGGCCATGATATAGATAAGGTGGGGTGTTCTTGGCACCAAAAAATGCCCAGCAGGAACACCAGGACCTTGGAATTGAAGCTGAAATTGTATGTTAAAGTTTGGTTCAAGGTTGGGAGCTGGAAGTATGGGCATTGCAACATGAGGGTCAAGTGTGATCATTTGAATGTTGATAGGAAGAAAGGTGGTAATTCCTTCAATCACAGAAGATGCAACGTTTATTTCTGATTGTTTTGGGGTTTTTAGCTACCTTAATTAGAAATATTTCTGATTGGGACACTTGAATGGCATCTAAAGATGGTTCAGATCTAAATTCCATGCATACAAATGGTTCACCAGTTTCTATATTATAAGATTTCTGAGAAGAAGGAATTCATTGAAGATATCAGTCCTTTGTTGTGATGGAGAATCCAAATTAGGTTAAAATGGTGAAAAAATGGATGTTTCTTTGCAAGGTATGACTGGGTTGATTAGTATTGTATTTATTTATATGATTGTATATGTGAGAAAAATGAGTACATATAATTTTTTTTATTTTTAATAATCTTTGTGTATTGTGTTCCTTAATTCATTTGTGACTTAGCAAATCACTTTCTGAGGGATATTTATTTTGACAATGGGTTGAGATGGTTATTTTAATTTGTAATTGAATTTTTTTCGTATATATCCAAATGCACCACATACCATATTAAAAGTCATCCAAATGTACCTTACATCATATTTCATTGCGTGAGTACAAAAGTTATATGAAGTTCAGGAAGAAAATAGTCATAGTATTTTTTGTAGAGCCATTATGGAAACCTATAATCTCAAAATTAAAGGTAATACATCTTATCCTATCTGCCTCATAGAATCTAGTCTTTCTTCCATTGAGAGAACAATTATGATTAGGTACTTAATGTACAAGAACAAGATAAACATCATGGATAACAAGATGATTCCCAAATTTGTTTTAAACTCTAGCCAAAATCACCAATAGCTCAAGCGGGGATGGCATAATGATGCCAAGACTTGGCTAAATCATTGCAGAATAAAATAACTTATTATGCAGAATATCTGTGATATTAAAAATATTGTTCAAGGGTAAATTCATGGAGGTGGGTAACACTTTCTTGACAATTGGATCTCCAAAATTCTAAAATATGTTTTATCAGTCGAACAAATAAATGTTTTCAGCCGAAAGAATTTTTTTTCGATCGAAATATGTTTCAGCCGAATCTTTGAACGCAAAATCGAACGGTACCATGATGACACCCTCGATTTTCATGTAGAATTTTAGCGGCACGGATTTTTTTCATCTAGTAAACTCTTTTCGACCAAAAGATGTCCTGGCTGAAAAGATATTTCAGCCGAAAGCATATTTCATCTGAAATATTCTTTCGGTCGAAATATCTTTTCGACCGAAATATATTTTCTGTTGAAATATTCTTTTGGCCGAAAACATGTTTATATATTTACCGCACATCATAACTGTTGCAGTCTTTTGAGCTCTTGGCGAGTGTGAGTTGGTTCTTGAGTGAGTGGGTGAGTGAGTGATAGTGAGTTTGTTGCGGTTTTTTGAGTTGTTTGTTGTTGTCTTTTGAGTTGTTTGTTACGGTATTTTGATTTGTTGGTGTGGATGTGTTTGGCGCAGTCATGTTAGCGGGCGCTCCTGTGGACGGACTGGTGATCGGATCTGTAGGTAAGTCTAATTTAAATTTAAATTAATTTTTTAAGTAATTTAGGTGTAAATTAAATTAAAAATAAATAAAAATTATTATTTAAATTTGGTTGTGACATGGTCGCGGGGTCCATCCCTATGGCCAAGTATTGGGCATGCCAACATCTTGGCCACAAGGTTGGCCCCCCGCAGCCAAGTGTTGACGGGCGTTTATGACACCGTCAATGGGAAGGATATATCTGGACCGGGGTTGTCTATTTAACCCAAGACGTTTGGTATGATCTAACCTGACGGGTTTAATGGCTTTGTTAGCCAAATAAGGTCCCAAAAACAATGAAAGGAAATAAACAAATCTAAAGATATGAATCTAACAATCGAAATACTAATTACAAAATGTTATGATAATAGTGTTAATACAATGATTATATACAAGTTACAAGGTTTAAAATAAAATCTTGCGAAAGTGATTGTTTGGTTAAGTTTTTGAACAAGATATGAACATTACTCTTTTTGATGTTTAAATATATTAAACTAATAAACACTGAGTGAATACGATTGTAACGATGACACAAAAATAGACAAATCTAATTAATGCAATCATCGTTCATTTGTATGTACACAACTTTAAATAAAATAAAACGATACATCTACTAACCTCTAACTGATCAGCAATAAACTAAGTTCCTCTCTCTACATTGTATGAGCTCCTGATTGTCCTATATTTAAGGGAAACCTATGGCAGAAACAATCAATAGTGCTTCCTGAAGAAATTCAAGGAAGTGTTTCATGCTTTGGATTGAATTTAGAACAACAAAAAGATAACTAATTAAAATCTTGTGACCTCAAGATAACCAATAGCTAAGAAAGAAAGAAATATCAATCATGGGCATTGATGTTATCAACCATTTAATATCAGAAGTAAACTAAAAAATAACTAAATAATTGATCGATCACAAGTACAGAATAAACCAACAGGTCATGGACAACATTCAAATAATCAACGATACGAAATATCATGTGGAGACAATACTAAAGCTAAATCAACACAAATAACATCTCATAACATAGAAATAATAGGAGAATACAATGAAATGAGCATTGCACAGTGTACACAGGTCTACAACCAACAACAAACTTCTTTCCCATATCACTTCCAAAATTATATGTCCATACTGTAGTCCAGAAAAAACTGTCCTTAACACTAAGCAACAACAACTATTTAAACATGTCTTGGATCAGTTACCTCTTATCATACAAGATAGAGGATGATGCCTGAAAATAAGTTTGTTTTGCAAAAAATAGAATAACAACAGGAATACTCTTGTGGGAGTCCTTACATAAAAAATAATTACATTAATGACAGTTTTTTTTCAAAAATGGGAAATTACTTAAGATAATTGAACCACTTGATCCATGATCCCTTTTCCTTAAGCATAACATCATAAGTTGTTGCTTACCTGAAAAGATAAAACGAAATCATAGATTAGATAATAATAGAAATAGATAATTTTAAATAGACTAGCTACAAAATATTTCATTTCTGTAGCTAGTCTTAAAATAAAAAGAAAATTAGAAGTGAATCAATTTATTGTTTTTCAAACAGAACCAAATCACAAAAATCAAAACAAATATTTACCATTTTAGAGATTTGATAAAGAAGCATTTGATAAATCTGAATTTATGATGGTGTTGAAATTCTTTGAGTTTTTAATAATTACATTACCAACCCATTTAATCCTCGTGTTTTCCCTGTGAGCGTTCGATCGAACACATGATTTCAATTCGTCATTCTCCCTCTCAAGCAATGAGTTTCATGCTACCATTTGGTTTAACTGTGATTGGAGATAGGGGATATCCCTGTAGTATCTCTCAACCCAACCAAGACAGTTTCACAGTTAACTGGTTCTATGGTAGGTAGAGATTGACTCTGTTTTGCAGAGGGAACTTTAGTATGTCCTGTAACTTTCTTTAGAACGTGTCATATACCAGAGAAACCCTCTTGGTTATTTAGGAATGGTGGGATATTAGAAACGAAATCCTACTGTATTTCATCAGTATTGATTTCGTTTCCTAAAACCCAATCATCTACATCCTCTTGAGAAATGAAATTATTGATCTCATCTTTGGAAAAGCAATCATCGATCTCGATCACAAGGATCAAGCTCAGATGATCATGCTGGCGATTTCTCAAATTTCTAGATATGAGCCTGCCTAGCCTCTTATTCGTAAAATTCACATCTGGATTACTCTGTTTCTTATGCCTTCCATTTCTCTTGACAATTGATTTGTTTAAAACAACCCGAGTCAGCTCATGAATAGGAACAGTAGAAATCTTGTCTTTTAACACATCTAAGACCTATTCCAATAACTTTATGGGCATGAAATCACATCGTGGATTTTTGCCTGATGGCTTTTGAATAACAATAGAGGTTCGATCTATGGTCGCATGGTCTTCTTGTATATTAAAACATAGTTTTTAGATAGTAGGGTTAGATCTACAAGGACTAGGGTTTTTATTGAGATGGAGAGGTGATTCTATTTCATTTTGAGGTAGGATAAAATTATTTCAAAACAAGAAATTTCCCCAACTATCCCTAGCCTTAGAACAATGTGAAACCATAAGGATTCGGATAAGGCCATGGTGAAACAAGCTCGACTGTGGGTTTAATTTCTTCCTCTGATATAACTTGGCCATTTTCTGTAAACTCCTATGTAGATAAAAAAGCACATTCAACTTGAAACCTAGAAAAAACATGAGCAAGCGGACATGATACAAGAATACAAAGCCATATCTACCTTCACAGGTAATAAATTTCTTCGGCATTAAGAGAAACATGCCATTGGGGTTTGAAAAGAGAAATTGGTGTACCTTTTGGGAAACAAAATGATTTCTTGGAGTCCATGAGTAAATTCCAGGGCACACCTTTGATTTTGGCATTTTTAAAACATCGATCTCCCTCTTGGGAGAGTCCTGTAGCTTCTTCGATGGAACCCTCTATCACCTCTAGCTGAAAATCCCCAATATTAGCCCTAGTTCCATCAAATGTCTAAGAGAAATATTTATCCACAATGAGGTTGAAACCCTCAAACCATATTATGAAACCATCCCAGCCATACGCCACAATGTCATCCACGGCATCATCATGAGATAGGAGAGATTTTGAACCATTTGGTTCAATTTTTACCATGGGCACCATTGATATGTTCACATAGAAACAATGGGGGCAGTACGAGGTGGGTTGTTTTCTCCAACACATGAAAAGTAGAAAGAGGTCTGCATAATCGGGAGGAACCTGATACCTAAGTATTTGAGATGCTACCATAACAAACATTTAGAGCTCTGAGTGGGTAGTAACCAGAGGATGCGCAGGACAAGAAACCACTCTGAGAAATGAAAACCAAACCCAAAACAACAGAACATACCTCTTGCAACAATGAATGTAGACCTGAGTCATGCAGTATAAAGGGATGATGTTTGAAGGTGAGTGTGTCAGACCTGTACCAGGACGACAATATCATGATATGACTATTAGGAGTAGGATTCATATTTCAAATTAACCCAAAGTTCTGCTAGTTGCGCAATCAAGCATATGTCAAATGTAAAAACCATATAATCAATGATAGAAATGAATAAGTCATATATCCCATATATCCCAAGGTGAATAACTCAAGTGTTATGGTAATGGATCAACAAATGAAAATGATAAGCTTACAAACTTTAAGGTTTATAAAAATATAGATTCCCTTTAGGTGTAATCCCCTTTGTAAAAAAATCCACAAACTATATGATGGCTACTCAAACCAAATTTTGTTCTAATTTCATTCTTTCAGTCATGAAATTAAACAAAACAAACGATATATTAAAACGATGAACTCTTACACACAGCTAGGCCAATGAATCTTCTCAAAGCAAAAAAGATAGAAAACTTTTGTAAGGAGAAGGAGGCAACTATAGAAGAATTTATCCCTTGGCGACGACATTTTACCATGATAAAATTAGACAAGAGTTGTTGGTTTCCAACAATGGCGACATGATGGGTGAAGAAATTATCTTTGCATCATCAAAACTTTATATCAGAGAACAAATGACTCAACAATAATTTAATAGAAACAATTAAAAGATAGATCAAGCATTTCGACAATAAGTCAGAAAAAATAACACAGTCATAGCATTGGGTAAAGTTGTGTCCAAAAATTATAATACCGTATCTCGTTCAGATCACAGGGGTAATGATGTTTATACAGATGACTCCAATACCATTTACAGGGACACTGCTACCAGCAGGCATCCATAGCTTCGACAAGGATGACATTTAACTCACTCTAGTACTTCTATCCCATCCAAGAGTTGTTAATTTGTGACAAAAACATCTTGACATCTGATCTCACTTTCAAAACATACCTGAGGATCTTCGAAATCAATATTGTTTCACTGCCAGTAGGCCTGTTCAGTACACCAATGAAGTTATCTTGGTATCATGTGTGCATTTACCCGCTGCCAGCAGACCTGTTCAGAATCCTGACGGGTTTACACACAATTCCCACACATTACAGTGCTTCCAACTCTCCAAAAAAATGTTTATAATATTTTCATAACTTTGTGATATCAAGAGAGTGGGGTGATACAGAAAATTTCACAGTCATTTAATGAAAGGGTTGATCTTTTAAAAATTAATTTCTATTTTTATGACTTTCATCGCAATTTGGACATCTAAATTTCAATTAATAAATCATCTCTGGGATGGGAAAGCACTATGAGTTGTTTTCTTTAAAACAAGGACGTCGTTCGAAGTTTTTTTTAAAGATAATCGTGTTTCTCTTAGATTTCAATGAAAACCGGGAATAATGACTGGACAAAACTTACCATAACTGATCTGAGTTCAGATGCTTCAAACTTTTCTCAATTGTTTCTAATGAAAAATCCAAATCCCTTCAATAATGAACAATGATTCAGACATAATCATCCAGAAAATACAAAAAATCAAGAAAAATGAAAAGAAACAAAATCAACAAAGAAAATGTAAATTAAAATATTTACAAAGGGGTGGATATGATTTTCTTAAGTGAAGTATTTTTTTAGAGACTGGCCATTCATTGGAAAAGTGTCTGGCTGTCCCTCTAAGATGTGTAGCCAAAAAGAACTTGGACCCAAATTTTCATAAATGACTAAAGGCTCCAGCCACAGGTTTTGGAACTTGGTGTGTTCTCCTTTATTCTTGTGTGATTTGTCCCATTTAAGGACCAAATCCCCTACATTAAAATTTCTTTTAGAGGATAAACCTGTATCGAACCAACTCTTTACAATTTGCTGGTGTTGATCCAATTTTTGTTTTTCCTACGTCCTTACCTCTTCCAATTTTAAGAGAGAATTTATCCAATTTTCTAGAGGACACTCCTCTTCCTGAACTTTCTGTGACAATTGCAGAGAAGAAGCAAGACATGTGGGGGGAGGATGGCTTCTCTTCCGTAAATGAGGAAGAAAGGAGAATTACCAATGGAGGATTTTGGAGTTACCCTATCAGCCTAAAGTGCTTTGTACAATGCATTGTGCCAATTCTTGTGGTTTTCTGACACTGTCCTTTTTATAATCTTGATCAGATTATTATTTGTTAACTCGGCCAAATCGTTCCCTTGAGGGTAATAACTGGAAGAGTGCTTTAGTTTAATCCCTTTTTCCAGAGCGAAAACATTCATATCTAGGGAAGAAAAATAAGAAGCATTGTCAAAAACCAGANTATGGGAGTTCAAAAACGACACTACCTAATTTGTATTGACCACTTTTAACGGTAAAGCTTCAGACCATCTCGTAAAATAGTTTTTTGTCGTGAGAATGTACTTGTTATGTTGTGAGTAAGGGGGGTTTATTGGTCCTATAATGTCTAGGCCCGACTTCTTTAAAGGTTTGTCTACTGTAACATGCTACAAAGGAAAAGTTGTTTTCTTCACCCATCCTGCAGCCTTTAGTCAGATAATACATTTACGGGACAATGTGTGAGCATCCTTAAACAAGGTAGGACAATAGTATCCAGCCCTTAGTACTTTGTGAGCAATGGTATCCCCACCAAAATTACCCCCGACATCACCAGAATGCAGTTCAGTCAGCACCTTCTCAGATTCCTCTTTTTCTAAACAACACAAAAAAACACCATCAAAATTATTTTGAAATAATATATCATTAATTAATTGGAAAGAAGCAGATTTAAGCCTATGTGTTGTTCTATTTTTGGGATCAATATTATGAGGAGTGGTTCCATACAACAAATAAAATCTGATATTCTCATACCATGAATTGGGCACAGTTTGTGTACAACTGATCTATTTTTCATCATGTTGATTTGCAATTCATGTATTTATTTGACTTTCTAATTTCTCAATTGAATCATCCACCAATTTACAAAGGCCTTGACCTCTAACAATTTGTGCAGGTACTATTTCGAGGTCATATTCCTACAGTGATGTCATCCATTTTGCCCTTTTCTCTCCAATCTCTTTTTGCACTAAAATATTTCTCACAGCAGGGTAAGGAACACTAATTTTTCTCCTGGATTTTAACAGGTAAGACCTGAAATGTTTAACATCTTTAAAAACAGCATAGGCCCACTGATCTACCGCGGGGAAATTTAGTGCTACTCCTTTGACGACAGAGCTCATAAATGAGATGGGTATCTCATTGATTTTTGTATTTTTCTATGTGAGTACAGCGACATAAGATCTGTCAGATACAAAAGTATATAATGTAAAATCTTGGGAAAATTCAGGGCTCATCAGGGAAGGTGCCTCAATTATGGATTTTCTGATAGAATCAAAAGCTTGACTCTCTTGTGGTCCCCACCTGTATAAAACATCATTTTTAATCAGATTTTGTAGAGGCCTAACCATTTCAGAAAAACTCCAGAAAAATCTTCTCACAAAATTAATTTTACCCAAAAAGGATTGCATGGCCTTTTTGGAAGAAGGAGGGGGGAGGTTGGAAATGGTCTTGGTTCTTTTAGGATCAATTATCATTCCATATTTAGAAATGTCAAACTTGTGACATCATTCTAACAAAACCCTAAGATGAGACAAGTGATCTTTCTTTTTTTTGGAAAAGACAATGACATTCTCTAGATAGACCACAACTGACTGGTTGATGAGGCCACGGAAAGCAATGTCCATTGCTCTCTGGAAAGTGGCACTGGCATTAATCAATACAAAAGTCATTTTTCTATCGACATAGGTGCCCCACGGGGTACGAAAGGTGGTTTTAAGTTGTTCTTAAGGAGACATAAGGACTTGGCTATATCCTGAGAAACCATCTAAAAAATATATTCTTTCAGAACCAGATACTTGTTGCAGAATTTGTTCCATTGGAGGAACATGGTAGTTGTCTTTATCAGAGGCTCGGTTAAAATTTTGAAAATCGACACAAAGTCAAATTTTCCCACTCTTCTTCCTTACAGGGACTAAGTTAGATACCCATTGAGTATGCCTAACTAGAAAACTAATCTTTGCAGTAAGTAATTTATTTAGTTCCTTTTTTAGTAGGTTCCAATTTAGGATGCATTTTCCTCAATTTTTGTTGGAAAGGCTGAGTTTAGGGTTTCATAGGAATTACGGGTTGTATGATGTTTGGGTCAAAAGTCTTTAAATCATCATACGTCCAAGAAAACAAATCTTTAAATTCTTTGAACAATTTTATAAAATAAGACCTTTCTTGTTCAAAACACCCTTTTCCTAGATTGATATTTTGAGGACTATCTTGCTTCCTAAATTTACAGCTTCCTACAACAAAGATGAACTGTTTGTTTTTCAATTGACTACCCCTCTAAACTTGTCACGCAGTTCATAAAATTTCTCTAATCTCACAACATATTTGGGGATAAAGTTTACCAGCTCAGATGATGATTCTGGAGATCAAGGATCGGATATTACCATGAAATCTACGAGATTTTCATCATGAGTGCTTTCATCGATAACTGCATGCTAAAAGGTGTCTTCCATATGCAAAAAATTGATGATATGTTGATCATCATCAAATACTCTCCAACTTGTGATGCTATAGGAAACTGATGGCCTGAATAAAAATTCGATTGAGAATGCATTAGGAGAAAGACCTTCAGCAGGCAACAATTTAGAAGCAACAATAGCTAGTAAATCACCTTCTGAATTACTTGTCCTAGGAATGGAATTTATAATGAATGCTAGAAATTTGTGCATTAAACCCCATACCTTGGTTTGGTAATTCTTCAAATGCAATGACAAACAATGTATTGCATTTCTTACTTGTTTGACTACGATTTCAGAATCACCAATTACTACCAAATTTTGCACGTCCATGTCCAATGCCTTCCTTAGTCCCTGCAGAAGTGCTTCATACTCTGTTGTGTTGTTAGTACATTCAAACACCAATCAACAATAAATAAATGTTTTATTACATGTGGGATCGATAAGCACACAACCAGGACCTTCCCCTTCCCAGGATTTGGATCCATCAAAATATAAGGACCATTTTTATTCGGCATTGACAATGTTTGATGTAGTTGGCAAAGTTGTTGTCTAAGTATAGGCAGTTACTTCAGATTGTTGTTATGGGTTGGTGATGGAGGAAATTTCTGACATAAAATTACCAAAAAAGATGTTCATTCCCTACGTCTCAATCGAATTTGCAACAGTGATAAAAGGCTCATTTGGGTCATTTAGATCTGTCACTATGTACTTGAGGTAACGTTCTCTATTTATTCTAATCTTGTTAGGCTATCCATTTTCTGGCAGCCATAAATGAGACCAGCCTGTAGAAAAATAGCCATGTAATTTTTATGACCAATCTCTACTCAAAAATAGACCATATACTTTAGGAATGTCGACAACAATAATATCAATTACTTGGTGAACCTTGGGATTGGACGATAATCTTATCAACACGTTTTTAAGTTCACCAATAACTTTGATATTAGTTTGATCTAACTGAATGATCTTTAAATCAAAAGGTTTTACTTCAATGTTAATTTTCTGGCACACAAACAAGGGCATCACATTTGACGATGTGCCAGAGTCAACCATACAGTTATGTACATTCCTATTAAAAATTTCAAAAGTTAACAAAAAAGGAGGCACATTTTTCCGTGCAGAAACAATACAATTCTGCTGATTTTTTATTGTTGTACCTAAAACTGTTTTATCTAAGTTTTCTACAGTATTTTCTGATGTGTCCCTTTTATCTTGTTTTTCAGATGACTTTTTACCTGGGACATCTTTAACTTTGTTTAATTCATTTTCTGTTGATTTCTTGTTGATAAGATCTCTCTTTTTATTATTTTCAGCAATGCTCTGGATCATTTTCTGTAGGATAAGTGGAAATTTCAGCAATTCAAAAACTGAAATATTTTCCCTTAATTTTTTAAGATCTTCAACTAAATCATACTCTAAAACTGGGGCATCCATCTTTTGTCTTGTTCCAGTTTTCTTTGGCTATTTTGAAACCACACTTTTACTTGTTTCGGGTGAAGGCTTCTTTTGTGTTTTACTTCTAGTGTTATAGGGATGGACAGTTTCAAAGTTTGCTTGAAAGATGTTATCCGACAAGTGCCCGAAAATGGGAGAGGAATCCTCCTCAGTAGGTGTTTCTTCCTCACCTGTATCATCATGGTTCTTAGGAGGAACAGAAACATAAATGTCACGTGCTTCCAATATTGTTTGCAAATCATATTGTAGACCTTCGAAGTTTAGACCTTCTGTGGTTGGGTTTGGTCGGTTTGGAAGAAAAGGTTTTATAAAAGGTGTTCTAAAACCTCCTTTACTTGTATATGCTTCCTCAAATGTTCTTTTTAAGTCAACGACCTAATTGGATAATTTTTGGAAATCTTTAATATATATTCTCTCTCTTTATTTTTAGCAGAAAAGGATGAATGCTTCTGTAAGAGTGGTCACAATTCTCCATCTATGGAAGAACTTTTCTAAAGTTCAAATTTAAGGGAAGTAATGTAAAGGTTGATATCTATTACAATGAAAATATTTATGAGAATAATATCACTCATTAGAACCATTCAAACAATTCCACTAATGCAAAGAATTTAGAAGAATAGATATGCAAACCATAATAATGTTATAGGATTCAACAAACTTGTGTTCTCTTTGCAAGATGTCTGAAATGAATCCACCTCAACAACCAACTAAAAATTGGGAATTTAATAAACCCAATTCCCTATATATCCCTCCATAATACTGGGACTTTTTCTTCAAAGATCCTTCATGACAACTATAAAGTTGTAACTTCAATAGAAATAAAACAAATTGGCATGTAGTTCTTTTGTTACCTTGACAAGTTGCTTCAAACAAATGAAAGGCACAATGATCTAGGTGGATATTAGTGGAAACCCACCTATTCCATTGGCTCAAAGCCAAATTTCCATTTTGGCAGTTGTTTTCTACCTTTTCGGGTCCTAAAATTATGGGGTCGTTGTGAAGCCCTAAATAGATTTTTTTGGGCCTTCCACAGTCACACTATAAACATAGTCAGAGTGTGAAGGAAAAATGTTTATTCCTCTAATATACCTTTCCAATGGAATGTCATGCACCTACAATAGATATTGTATGCAAAATTTATGACCTCGGGAAGTTTATGTACCAACTTACCCCATCGGGACCCACATGACTTTTGGCGCTTCATCTCCTAGGGTTAGGTTTTTGGATGTTTAGGGTTTTATCATTTATGTTTTATGTTAAAAATGCCTTTAGAGCCTCATTACAACCATCTTCTTATGAATGAGTGTAACCGACACATCTCTTCTCATAGATAAGCTACCACCATTCTATCTAGTTTTTATGCTTTTGAATTTTACAGTATTTTGTATTTC
>JASDQU010194085.1:0-19831 GCA_032191745.1 Picea mariana | reverse complement strand
GGGGGGATGACGTAGGGATATGGGGGGTAGTGGAGGTAGGTGGGGGATGGGACGTGAGGTGAGTGTGTAGTGTAGTGTACGTGAGGGATGGGGAGTGAGTGGGGTACGTAGGGAATAGGGTAGTTTAGGACTTAGGTTAGTTAATGCATTATGTTTTTTTTATTTTTATTTTTTTTATTTTTAAATATTTTATATATTTTTTTATGTTTTAAGTATATTATGTTTTTGTTTTTTATAAAATGTTTTATTATATTTACTTCTTAAATGTTAATATATTTTATTAATTTTAGCTTTTTTAAATGTTTTTTAATGTTTTAATTTTTATTTACTTTTTTGTTATTTTTTAATGTTTTTAATATTTTTAAATATTATTTAATTTTTTGTTATTATTTAATAGTTTTATTTAATTTTAAACTAACCTAACTTTAACTTAGTTATTAATTAATCACTAACCTAGATTACTCACTAAATTAATAATTAATTAATTAATAATTAATTAATAATTAATCAATTATTAAATAGTCATTATTAATCGAACTTAATCTAGCTTAACCTTATTACTAATATTTGGTTTATCCTAAGCCCCTTTACGCAGGAATGGAAGGCGGGATAATGGAGGCTGACGAAAGACAAGGGGGAGAGGATGCAGCGGATGAAGGATGCAGAAGGAGCACTGAGCGACAAGAGTGGAGGGAGGAAACGGAATCACCTGAGCTATACTTCATCACCCGGAGAGATGCCAAATCACATATTAGTCAGAAGACTGATTCCCATAATTTATGGGGTGATAACACAACCGACTCTAGTTGTAAGGAGGTTAGAAAGAGTAAGAAAACTAGTCGAAAGGTATAGTTCGCCCAACTTTCGTTCCACATTCTTGTTAACTGCCACCGACTATGAGTCAAAGTCAAATAGGGAGCCAGTCGACTCAACAGAGGGAAAACAATAGAAAGACACCATGGTCGAAGAGATGAAATCCTTGCATAAGAATGAGACATGGGCCTTAGTCAAGTATCCTAGAGGAAGAAATCTTGTCGGTAGTAAATGGGTATTAAAGAAGAAGATGAATGCAACAAGTCAAGTCGAGAAATTCAAAGCTTGAATGGTAGCGAAAGGACATTTGTTACCGTAAAAATCGGTATGTGCAGACAGAGATTGGTCTCCCTAGACTCGAAAACCAAGACTAGAACAAAACAGACAAAACATAGAACTTTCTCTAGGTTAACGTAATCGAATTTCCAATTAGCGAAAGATCCATACCTTGTAATCGAAGGTTGTCCTCGCTAGTTGTATCTTCCAGTTGCTTTGTCGTGAGACTTATGTATGAGAACCTACAAGAGACACAAGCCAACAAAGGTGAAAGCAACAAGTATAATTTGATGTAACCTATGCAATTGATCAAGGAGATATGCAACAAAAATAATCAAATAAAGACAACCTTTGTGGGAAATAAATTGTATTCATGTATTAATGATAAATGAAAAGAGATTACACGCAAAGTTGCCTTGATGTTGTGAAGCTCCTTCCAACAAGCTCACTGCTCCAATACCCACAATGCGTCCATGAAATCCATCACCATCAACTGACTTCTCAAGCTAAGATTGAATTCCTCAAAGCTAAATAATTACTAACAATCCTCCAATAACAAACCAAGAGAAAAGCTATCAATCATTCACTATGTGCTATTAACTATTAACCTTTCCTCATGAGATAAGCCTCCTTTTATAGATTGAAGAGGACAAGGGTGAGGAGGCTAGGATCCCCCAAGATCAGGAGTACGAGTGAGATCGACCGGAGAACACCTCATCTCGAAGCTTCTCTTATAGAATCTTCTCGAAATCCATCGTTTTCTCCCCTTTTAAGAAGTGTTGCACCTTGGAGTGGAGCAACCTGAGACATTGTCGCACCCTGCAGTGGTGCAACATGTGACACTTGAGGGTGTCACACTTTGCAGTGATGCAAGCTGTGACACTCTCTTAAATTAAGGTTTTAAAGGCCCTAACAACATGTGTAACCCTTTTTGCATGCTTTGCTTTTCTCAAAATAAGGTTCTTCTTCAACAATCGTAGCTTATATGCTCTGGATGATAAAGGATAAGTGAACATTGTCAGCTGCGACAAAATATTTTGTAACAGAATGCCCCCCAAAGTATGAAGCTAGAAGAGGTGATAACTGAAATACTTTACCATATGGGTATTGAAGCAAAGAACTCACCAGTTGGAGACCTGTCAACAACAAACAAGGAATAAAGTTGTTGAAGTCGAACATGGTAGAAACCATCTGATTATCGATCAATGATGATTATCATTAAAAGATGTGAAAGGAACCACCGTTGATGACAATGACCCTTAAGGTACACAAGTACATTCTATTGAGTGTGAATAAATGAGTTGAAGTCGAACATCCATAGAATCATTCGATCGAGGGTCATTGATGAAAACCTATCGTCGAAGGCGAGGAAACTTGCCATTGAGGCATGCAATTTCCAAGGTACTATAGAGTTTTCAAACCGTCTTCCTAGATAATGTGCTAAATTTGATAGAAATTGGTTCGTCGTAGGAGGGCCTTGAGGTATCCTCCATGAACGACACGAAACAAGTGCACAGATTTGAACTAGATAAAGCATGGATTGTTGTATGACTGACTCGCATGACACTATAAAAGGTTTATTTTCAACTGGACTTCTCTTGAACATATGGATGACACGACAACTGTCTTGGCAACATTAACTCAAAAGGGGATCACAAACTGAAGTGTAGACCCACGGAGGAATATGATCAACGAGAGACAAATGGATTTCCTATCCTTGGCATAAGGAGTGAAAGGGTGTCATGTTCAAGAGGGATGAGTTACCAGGGATTAATACAAAATATATATAAGTTCCCTTCCCAATTTCCCCCCACCATGTTTGGTGAGTACCTCTTTATTTTTACACAAACTTGAGGAGGATAACATATGCTTGTTATAAGCTCATCCTTCGGATGAGTCCTTCGTAGTATTTTTAACAAACCCTAGGAAGGAGTGGTTCGGTCCCATATGGGTCTTTTAATGCAATTTTTACAAGTCCAAAGAAAGTAAACTTGGTGGTTTTTCATGTTTAGAGAGTTTGAAAAACACTTAAAGAAAACTCTAGGGTTAACTTTTTCGTAAATTTAGTCTCCTAAGCTCGAAAAAAGTATAAAATAATACTTAGGAGAACTCTTCTAGTCAATATTGACTAGAGTATTCATTTTTCATAATTAATTGTACGCAACCCGAAAAATGGGTAAACTAAAACTGAATAGATGCTCTTTCAAATTCTTTAATGAGCGTGAAAGAAAGCAAGTCCGCTCAACAATATTTTCATATTTATAGGGTTTCAAAAAGAGATTAAAGAAAATCCCTATAGTGTTTTGGTATTTTTTAAAGTTTTCCTTTTCCCTAGGAAAAATAATAAAAAATACGTTTGACAGTAACTGTATGTTTCAAATATGGCCTGTCACCTGCACAATCTAAAACAAACCATCAGTTGTGTTTTATAATTAAAGCAACCAATTAAGGACTATATGAAAGTGGGTAAAAAATGAAAAGAATATTAAAAGGAATATTCTTCACTAGATCAAAAATGGGCAAATGTAAATTGTTTTTTCACCATTGTGTTTTTACCTTTTCCATAGTAAAAAAGCCCTCATTTGGTTGAAACTTCAGACAAGGATTGCGAGCAGATCAGTGGACAATTCAGACTCTCGTTGTCTCCAGGTAAGAGCTCTTCTCTCCCTCTTTCCTTTAATAGTCTTTTTTCTGTCATTTCAAGTCATTTTTGGGTGATTTTGAGCTTATGGGCAAGCCCTAAAATGTGCCTCCTGGGTGTCGCAGGATGCCCATATCGGGAACTACAACATTCTAGAGGATCATAGTCTTTCCCCATCGGGAATAGCGACATTGTTGCTCTGTGTATAATACATAGAGTGCAACACCTGAAAACCCAATTTTCTCTTGGATTTTGAGAAGTGATGCTTGAAAATTTCAGTGCTTGACTGACAAGTAAATTCTTACTTGCTTGTTTACAAGATTTTGACCGGTTAAAATGTTGGAATGGAGGGAAAGAGAGCACAAATTAAAAGATCAAACTGCCACTAATGACCCAAATACTATGTTGGCTCTCCAGAGGTGTGGATTGGCTAAATTTTTCAAAATCCATGGCATGAGGGGTTAGGTTAAGTTTCTAGAGTTCTTGGTGAAGATGTGGGAACCTGACGAACATGTGTTCAAGGTCGGTGTCCACGATTTGTCTTTGGAGATTGAATACATCTATTTCTTAACTGGGCTCTCAAGGCATGTAGAGTGAATATCATTGTCTAGATTCAGGGTAGGCAGCAATAAGACAGAGAATTATATGGCACAACATCGCATTGCAAGGACAAGGAAAAGTAGTGGGAAGATTCCAATTAAAAATGTGAGGGACCTCTCCTTGAGAACTATTTTATTTACCATTACTCGAGTTGTCTAAGTGCCACTCCTCATTTGGCCACCAACTCCCAGATGCAATATGCAGTGGATTGTATGGCACCAACAATGTTCAATTTGTGCAAGGGACTACTCGAAAGCATGATGGATCAATTGATGAAGTACAAGACTGGTCGACTGAAGCAGTTCGGTTATGGGTCAATCTTAGTCTCTTTCTTCCTATAAAGAGTTCCACTTTTGTGCTTACAGTCTATGGTGTAAGACGAAGACCCCGACCCATGAGAGACTCGAATGACGAGGTGGGTGCACCTAATGATGCGCCATGGTGGCAGTCCCATAGTCTCCTACGATGAGAATTTCTTCAGATGGGTGAAGAAATAACTCATCATGGTAGAGGAATACGCCTACAAAGGAATGGATTTCGAAGGAGATCCAAATCTGATCCTTTCAATGGAGTATCATTGGACTGATGCAGGTAAAAAGAAACCATTTTTAAATTTTGATTTTATTTTGTTTTTTGGGTGTATTGTGATTAATTTGGCTTTCAACATGCAATTATTGGACCATCCAAACTATATGGAGCCTCTCCAATCCAAAGGTGGGGCGAGATAGGTGCGATGGTGGCTCAGAACCATGAGGCAACATAGGAGCTCAAGGATATTGAGCATAAACTCGAGGAACTGACCATGGGCATACTAGACGTTCATCTGATTGATGACCTACCACGTTAGTACCAATGAAACATGGCAGGGATTTCTGGACATATAGATCGTCTACTCCAAAGGGTAGCTCAGGCAATAGTGTGATATCATGAGCACCATTATGATTCCTTTTAGTCTTTTTTGTCCATCGACATGTATTGATGTGAAAGTTATAGGCTTGGTGTTGTCTCATCACATTTGTAATCTTTTTGGAACCTTAATATAAAGTGATTTCTACTTTTGTCTTATTCAGTGCAAAGTGTGTATGTGATCTTTACAGATGTTTCAAATGCCTATCTAACACATGATTAGATAAAGCGTCTATCAATGTATTTAGACTTCTTGGAATATGTTGAAATTGCAAATAATCAAATTCTCTTTCCAAGAGGCGAACCCTTAAATATACTCGTAAAAGAGTAGGACTTCAGATAGAATAAATGTTACTTAATTGCAGTACCACGAGTGGAGATTCAAGTCCTACAACTAAGCGTTGAATACCAAGTGAAATGGCTTCAGTTAATAGTTCAATGACTGCACTATATTCCACAATATTATTAGTTGCACGCCCAAGGAATATAGCGTGTAGACTTATCAACTCATCAGTGGGCATGTAGATTGCCCATGCAACATATGCAAGATTCTGGGTACTGTGTCTAGCACCATCAACAAATCCGACATAAGGTAGGAGGGACGCCAACATCTTCAAATCAAGTACCATGCAAGATAAGTAGTAGGTAGAAATTGATGAAAAAGGAAACAAAAGAACACTAAAGTATGTTACAATATTTACAAAGCACATATGTAGAATCACTCTAAGCATAGTACCATTTAAGGTAAAGCCCATTTCTGGGTTCACCCAAGGAAACTCCATCATAATCTACTAGCTCATAAGCCCCTTTTTCTAACACATGTTTAACAATTTAAGGGCCATGCCACATGGGCTTGAATTTTCCAGCCCCTAAGTTTTCACGATCTTGGTCATATAGCATGACCAAGTAACCTTAAAGAAAAAGATGAGGTCTAACCGTTTTATCATATTGATCTTTGACACATTTTTTATGCGTTTCATTATCCAAAGCGACATCACGACGAGTTTCATCTAGTTGTGTCAAATGTAAAAGGTGTTCTTCCTCGACTGAAGTATTAGGAAGCAATTCGACTACTAGTTTCAAAGATGGTATTTCGAAGTCAATTGGCAAAATGACTTCTAAACCATACACCAGCTGAAATGGCGTAAAACCCGTAGTTGTTTTAACCGAAGTTCGATATGCCCATAATGTCGAAAACAACATTGTATTCCAATCCAATTTATAAATCCCTATCATCCTAAGAAGCATAGTCGACAAAACTGTGTTGGTAGCTTTGACTTGGCCATTGGCTTGTGGATAATGAGGAGTTGAGTTTTCATGCCGTAAACCCAACTTGGAAGTTAATTCTGACATCATATAATTGCGAAAATGAGTGCCATGATTGGTGACAATGGCTTGAGGCACACTAAAACGAGTAATAATGTGATTAAAAAAGAAAAGAGCTACAGTTTTCTCGGTATTGTTATATGTAGGCATCGCCTCAGCCCATTTAGTAAAATAGTCTATGTTGACAATAATGTACCCATGCCCCTCGGCCGAGTGAGGGTTACATGTCATGAAATCAATGCCCCATTTTCCAAATGGACCAATGAAAACTACAGGGTGGAGAGGATCAAGAGAAGCGCGCAATTTACGATCATAGATCTGGCGCGCATGACATTTTTGGACCGCAAGAATACAATCTTTAAATAATGACGGCCAAAAATAACCCGCCTACAGAATTTTTTGGGTTGTGGCATACCTAGACATATGAATACCACATGCTCCAGCATGGCAGTCGTTAAGGGCTTTATCGGCTTCATCATTCGTTAAACACCTTCAAAAAATGGAATCAACACCACGATGATAAAGTGTATCGCCAATAATGATGCATTGGTGAGATGAGATGGAAGAACATGGAAGGACAGAGCACAAATGCATTATTTGCAAGAGGATGCTCCGAGGAAAGAAATAGATTTAAGTCCTCAAGTGGGAGATCTAAGTCTAAGGGAAGATCTAAGTCTCCTCGAAAGTTTTTAAAGGTATGTTAGAGATGTGGAAAAGAAGGGCACTACAAGAAGCAGTGTAGATCCAAAGTTGAGAAAAAGAAGGGATCTAGAGAATCTCCTTCTACAGAAGAAAATACCTCCAAGGAAGAAGGAGGGGATGTGTACTTGGATTCTTCAAGCATACATGCAGATCATGAGGCATGGTTGGTTGACTCATGTGCATCCTTTCATATGACTCCCCATAGGGAGTGGTTCTATGAATATGAAAGGTATGATGGAGGTAATGTTTTCCTAGGTGATGACTAGACAACCATAATCATAAGTTGAGGAAAAGTCAAGTTGAGGCTCATAGATGGAAGGATTAGAACACTACTTGGTGTTCTACACATCCCAAGATTGGCCATAAATTTGATTTATGTAAGTAAAATGGACAATGCAGGGGTAAAAACAATATTTTAAAAGGAAACTTGCAGGATGGTTCGAGGAGCAATGGTGTTGTTGAATGGAGTTTGGCTTGGAACTCTGTATAAGATGCAAGGAAGAACTATTAGTGATGGGTGTAGTAGTTCCATTGTCCCTCATATTGGAGTTGAAGAAGAAAGAACTCCTATAGTCTCTAGAGAAAAGATTATGTTGTGGCATCAAAGACTAGGGCATATCAGAGAGAAGGGTCTTCAACTACTACATGGTAAAGGTATGGTTGAAGGTATGTCCAACTGCTCTCTGGATTTTGATTTTTGTGAACATTGTGTATATGGGAAGCAGAATCGGGTAAGATTCCCCTCTGGTGCAACGAGGGCAGAAGGAATTTACAGCTAGTTCACAGTGATGTGTATGGACCTATGTCGGTTCCATCATTGGGAAAATATGTGTACTATGTCTCATTTATAGATGACTTCTCAAGGAATACTTGGATATATTTCCTCGAGAAGAAAACTAAAGTCTTTGACAGGTTTAAAGAGTTTAAGGCTCTTGTTGAGAATCAAACAGAGGAAAGAATTAAGGTGTTGAGGATAGATAATGGCAGAGAGTTATGCGGGAATGAATTTGAAGAATTATGTAAGAAGTGCGGTATAACAAGGAAAAAGACTACTCCATATACACCTCAACAAAATGGAGTTGCAGAAAGGATGAATAGGTCATTGATGGGAAAAAAAAGGTACATGCTCAGTGGTGTCGAGTTAGGACAAGACTTTTAGGCAGAGGTAGTGGGTACTGCATGTTACTTGGTCAACATATCACCCTCATCAACACTGGATGACAAGACTCCACAAGAGGTATGGTGATCCGTCAGGATTTTTCGAATGACTTATGGTTGAGTTTTTAATTTGCATGAATTAATTGACCATTGGGAAACTTAACGAAAGAACGAGAAAATAAAAAGGAATTATATAGCCATTAACATATTTGCAGATCTGAAATGCAATGAAAAACAACAAACCATAATGCACAGGTTGATAACGGAGTTCGGCACAACTTTTCCTACGTCTCCGGGCCTTTTCTCTGTGAGGGAGGCTTCTTTATTTCTGTTCAAAAGCTTAATGGTACATAATTACAATGCCGAATGGCTTCCAGACTGATCTGATCATGTTCACCCAGATCTCTAGAATCTTGCACAAAAAACGGCACCTGAAACGGATGTCCGAAGCTCTCAGAAATCGTTCGACAACATCTCCTCCTCAACAGCTTCCCTACCTCAAACTGGCT
Source organism: Picea mariana (assembly GCA_032191745.1). NCBI lineage: Eukaryota > Viridiplantae > Streptophyta > Pinopsida > Pinales > Pinaceae > Picea > Picea mariana. The sequence continues at coordinate 10,900 of JASDQU010194085.1, read as the reverse complement.
TTGACTTGGCTTGCCTCAGCATCTTTGCTCTGAATTTCTCACCAACTCTGTCCCCTTGGCCTCAATATGGCCTTGGTTAAATAGTGGGAAATTTGGTTTCTCATCCCCAACTTCCTCCCAAAAATTAGGCTCTAAAAAAGCCCAATAACTCCCAAAATAGGCTTAATTACATTAATAGGAGTTTAAACATTAATTAAATTCAAAAAGTGGTTATAAAAACCCACTTTGCAACCATATAATAGTTATATTTTGGGCTAAGCCCTCTCCAACCGAGCGCGCGCACCTTTTGAGTGGTTATATGGGCCATGTGGCCACGCGCTAGCCCAAAGGGCTAAGCGCGGGCCACTCCCCTAGCTCCTGGTCGCATTGGATATGGCAGATCATATGTCCGTTGCTTAATACAACATAACCCTGCATACATTTGGTAACGGTTATAACTGTTGTAACTATGTTAAACCGCACCAACCGTTGGTGGTAACCGCGCGCATAAACGGTAATGGTCAAGCATTAAACCCCCGCGCCAAAGGTTGTATGTAACCACAATGAAACCGGGGTCGGGGCTAAGCCCCGGCCCGACCCCCCACAAAACAACCACAAATGTAAACTTAAATACAATTAAGCCCGATCATAAAACAAGTCACAAACAATGATGTAACGGTCGGGCGGACGGTGTTAAGGCTTAGCGCGGAGGGAAGGTCTGGGGTTCGAATCCCCCGGGCCCCAAAATCTTTTGACATAGCCATCATTGGCTAAACCCGGGGTGCCATGTGGCAGCCCGTGATTGGGCCACGTGGCACCTTTACATCCACTCGATGAATGCCACGTGTCGACCGATGATTCGTCCACGTCACCTGGCGCGTCAGCGCGTCGTACGCCACGTCATCCTTGCCACGTTAGCTTCCGTACCTTGCCACGTCACTTGTCGTACGCCCAGTCACTTGCCGCGTCAACCTACCACGTCAACTGCTGACGTCACCCTGCCACGTGTCACCCTTTCAGTGGTGACACGTGTCACTTCGAGATTGGTCCAACTACGCACCGAAAATGCCAAATCAGCCTGACACATGTCACGCCCTAGAGCCGCCACGTGTCCCGTACGAAATATGCCACGTATCATCGTACGGACCTGCCACGTCCCTGTATGGACTGACACGTGTCCTGTACGGACAGGTACAATCAGCATCCCAAAATTTTGCCTGTTTGGCTCGGCGGACAGAATGCGATATCTTCTCCATACGGACTCCGTTTGACAAAAAAAATATACCACCGGAATCAGGAAGACGAGCTGGACGCAATGGTGTTGGTTTCGTCGGATTTCGAGCACTTTCATTTTTGAGCATTTTTCAAGCCCTGACAGGCTTCTGAATCCGATTTCGGATCATATGGACTGGTAAGAAACCTTCTCTCACACATCTCAAGGTATTTGGATGTGAGGCCTATGTTCATGTTCCAAAGGAAAATAAGAGTAAGTTAGATAAGAAGGCTGAAGAATGTATCTTTATTGGGTATAAAGATGGTCTCAAAGGTTATAAGCTTTGGAACCTAGAAACTAAGAAGATTTTGTATAGCCGAGATGTGGTATTTAGAGAAATGAAAGATGTTGTTAAACATGAAGTCCTACCAAGTAAGGAAGAACCAGAGAAAATAGAGTTTGATTTAAAGGATGATGAATCAGACTCTACATAGGAACATGAATCAAAAAAAGAAGATCCTCGTACTTCAGTATTGAGGAGATCGGTTCGAGAAAGAAGGCTACTGAAAAGGTATACTCCATTTGATTTCCATTCAAATTTTGCTTTGTCTATTACTGATGATGATCCTAGAACTGTCAGGGAAGCAGTGGATTCAGAGGATGGAAAGATCTAGAAAAAGGCCATGGATGTAAAAATGGCAACCTTGGATAAGAATGAGGCTTGGGATCTAGTGGATTTGTTGACTGGAATAAATCCCATTGGCAAAAAATGGGTATTTAAAAAGAAGTTGAATGCAGAAGGCAAAGTGGATAAATACAAAGCTCGGTTAGTAGCAAAGGGTTATTCCTAAGTTGAGGGAATTGATTTTGGTGAGATTTTTTCTCCTCTTGCGAAGTTAACTTCTATAAAAATTTTGTTGTATGTTTTTTTTTTGCATTTGATTTTGAAGTAGAACATATGGATGTGAAGACAACATTCCTACATGGGGATCTGGAAGAAGAAATCGATATGAAGCAGCCAAAAGGCTTTGTTGTGAAGGCAAAGAAGGAGTTGGTATGTAAGCTGAAAAAGTCCTTGTATGGTTTAAAACAATCACTAAGGATGTGGTATAAAAAACTTGATACTTATATGTTGGGACTTGGCTTCACAAGAAGCAAAGAGGATCATTGTGTGTATTTTAAATTACTTAGTGATCATTTTATTTATTTGATCTTGTATGTGGATGACATGTTGCTGATAGGAAACAACAAGGAGATTATCCAGGATGTGAAAACCCAGTTGCCCTCTAAATTTGACATGAAGGATCTCGGTGCTTCAAATTTCATTTTCGGCATGGAAATTAAAAGAGATCGGAAAAAGAGGAAACTCTAATTAAATCATAGAAAAAATGTGGAGACAATATTGCATAGGTTTGATATGTAGGAATGTAAACCGGTTAAGGTCCATATTTCTGTTGGTGTAAAGTTATCTGCGGATCGGTGTCCCAAGACACAGGAAGAGGAGGAGGACATGTCTTGTGTTCCATATGTGAGTGAAATTGGGAATTTGATGTATGCAATGGTCTATACTAGACCGAACATTGCACATACAGTGGGAGTTTTGAGCAGGTATATGTCAAAACTAGGGAAGGAGCATTGAACAACAATACAAATGGTTTTCAGGTATTTGCGTAGCACTGCTAGCTATGGAATGTGCTACCAAGGAAGACCAGGATTGGGTAGAGTGTTGGACATACATGGATTTGTGGATGCAGACTAGGTTGGAGATCTGGATCGTAGGAGATCTACAAGTGGGTATGTGTTTAACCTGTTTGGAGGAGTAATCAGTTAGATGAGCAAAAGACAGGTTGTAGTGGCACTTTCAACTATAGAGCTTGAATACATGACAACCACTCATGCAAGTAATGAAGCAATATGGTTAAAAGGATTGTGTTCAGGTATTGGGTTGGTACAACAAGCTGTAAGGATAGATTGTGACAGTCCGAGTGCAATTTTTTCTCACGAAGAACCCGACTTATCATTCAAAGACAAAGCATATTGATATTCAATATCACTTTTGTGAGAGACATGGTTGAAGAAAATAAAGTGTTGCTGATGAAGGTGGACACTTTGGAGAATGTTGCAGATTCATTAACAAAATCTGGTTGCGCAGGGGTTCAAGGGCAGTGCCCCTAAGAATTTTTGTTTGCCTCGGGAAATGTGTTGCATTTTTGCCTCAAGAAACATGTCGCCTCGATTTTTGTGTCCATTGTTGGGCGGTATTTCGACACATGGTTTTTGCTAATGGTTTTCTATTTTTGGTTAATAAATTAGGGTTGTTGACTAATCCAGGTCATTGGGTTAGGGTTTTGGATGTCACTGGCTCCTATATGTATATTATATTATAAACAATGTATCACTATGAATGAACATAGAATATGTTGGTTTTCCCAGTTTGGGTTTCCAGGGGAAAAATCTCTGTGTAATGTGTGTATTTGCCACTGTATCTTTTCTGTTATTTTATTGAAAATCTATTTGCGATAAAATATTGTACAAGGTTAAAATCTACATTTGGGAACAAATCGACGTAAAAAGTTTGTCTTCCCTTGCAAACTTTGGAGTTGGCGTAAATTCGAAGGAGGAGGTAAATTCAATATGGCCTCGATATTGAAGGAATCAACTCGGATCCCTTGCTTGGACACGATAAAACCAAGGAGACGCCCCGATTCCACACAAAATACACATGTATGCATATTTAAGCGAAGATTGTAAAAACAACATCTAAGAAAAATAGCTCAAAGAGGCGGAGGATGATCCTGACGTTGCATGGAATGTGCAGGTAAATCATCAAGATATGGTTGTACAATATGCTTAATATCGTGAAAAGCGTAAGACATAGTCCACTGAAAAGTTGCACCAGCATTTTTTAGTCCAAAAGGGAGTTTTTTGTAGGCAAAGGTACCCCAAGGACAAATGAAAGCGGTTTTGTGTTGATCCGATGGTAGTATATTTATTTGATTATAGCCGAAGAAACCATCCATAAATGAGAATATTTCACTGCCAGCACAATCATCAACGATCTGGTCGATGAAAGGGGTTGGGTAGTTATCTTTAGGACAAGCCCTATTGATATCCCTACAATCAATACATACGTGGATCGTACCTTGTTTCTCAGTGACAGGAACAATATTTGAAACCCAATCAGTAAGAGGTACAGGATAAATAAAACCGGTTTTAATGATTTTTTCAACTTCCATTTCAATAGTAGCAGCTTTTCGTGGATGAATGGGGCAAAGCTTTTCCCGAATAGGCTTGGCTTCAGGATAAGTCTTAATTTCATGAATAACGATATTCAGGTCAATTCCAGGCACTTCTTCTTAAGACCAAGCAAATATATCGCATAATTATTTGAATAGGGCTGTGTAAGTTTGTATTTCACCAGGATAACAAGAGGCACATATATGAATGTTTTCCACGATACCAGGTTTTACTAAGATATTGATCGGTATAGTAGCGGATATGTTTCCCAAATTCCCTTCAGATAAAACATCATGATGAGAATTTGTAAATATCTCAGGTAAGACAAGAGTGTCAGGATGAGTCTCAACAGTCTCGGGCTCAAGGAAGAAAGAGGAACGATGATGATTATTGTCCCAAGGGGTTTCTTCCAAATACATGACCTCTAAGATACTCTCATCAGTAGGGAAAGTATCGTCAAGACGATCGGGATATGCCATAGAAATAAGCCAAGAAGAGTGAGAGTACTTATCTAAGACATGACTCATAGGGTCACTTGTGTCAGAAGCTACCACAAAGGTAGACTGGATCGCTTCATAAGCGATTTCAATCGGACTAAGTGGAAATCTATCGTCGTAACTGTCGTATTCAGATGGACTACATACTACCCAAGAATCGTATGAGTCAAGGGATTTACTAGTACCAGTCGAAATCATGTTGACCTTTGGAGGAATGTCGGGTGGTGGGAGTGGAAAATTTCCCATCATAGATGAATGTTTCAAAAGACCCACGCCAACATCCTCATAGGAAGATGGGGTTTTCTCTATAAAAGGTACACTACCAATGCGTGAACCGGAATGAAAGTAGGAGAGTTGGTCTACCGTGACTATCTTTCCTTGATGGGGGAAACATAATACATGAAATAAAGTAGAAACTATGATAAACATAACATAAATCCAACTATGACCTAGTAGAAGATTATAATCGAGCAATGCATCGACAAATTCTACTTCAACAGTGTCTGTCTTACCTTCTAATTCAACCGGTAATATAGTAAGTACTCCAGACGGTTTAAATCCTCTACTGTCAAATGATTTTAATGTGTTCGGTGATTGGTTAATCGATGAAGAACCAATGGCTTTCCAACAGTTAAGAGACATCACACAAGTCGAGGCTCCTTCACCTATAATAGTATGAAAAATAGTATTTTGGTGTACAATAACTTGAATTTGGAATGCAAGTTGGTGAGGGAGCCTTGGAAGCTGAGTATCCAAGTTAAAAGCTATCATATTCGCATCACTAGGGTCAATCCCACCAATGGTTGACAACAATTCTTGTCGTTTCGCAGGGCAAGTTTAGAGGACTTCGAGGGCCGACATCGCAGAGGAAGCTTGAGCTCAATCTTCTACAATAATGTAGTTTTGAGCAGCTCGCGCATGCGGACTAAAAGACGACCTACAAACAACACCTTTTGGAGGTGGTTTAATAACCGTGTATGAACTTGGTCGATCAATATGTAGTAGGTGGGGGGGTAGACATAGAAGGATGCTCCGCAATGCTTCCATTTGAGGAAGGATTGTCTTTGGCTTGTGTTGTGAGTGAAACCTCTTTATCTTTATTTGTTGTACACATAAGTACATAAGAGCTTCCTGGCGCAGAGGGTTGTTTTGAAGTAACCATTTGAGTCTATTGAGAGGGAAAAGAATTGGTCATTACAACATGTGCGGTTGAAGTTCCTTTAAGGAAATGATTGACATTGACACAACATGGACAATCTTTAGTGTAATGATCCTCATCGCAAATGAGACAAGGATATTTTGATTTATGTTTTTCCTTATCTTTAGCAGGTGGAGTTTTCGGTTTTTCTTGTGGTTGGGCAATTTTATTTTATTTTTACCTTTTTCTTTTTCTTATTTCTAGTTTTAGTGGTTGGTGTAGATTGAACCGCGTTCACCTTAGAAGTATTACTAGAAGGAGTGGCAAGAGGTGTAGTTTTTGGAGTATTAACAGTGGCGGGAGTTGGCTTCGGGTTGGGAGTTGTGGTAGAAGTATTACTTTTAGTATTTTGATTAATATAACCAATCACACCATCATCAACGTGAGATTTTGCAGGAGGTGTTGGGGTTGGATTTGTCGATGAGCGAGGAGCATGATGAATCATAGTGTATAATGTGTCAGTCTGAGAATATACCAAATCGAGATACCGGGCATGACTAATGGCTTGTTCCTCAGTAACTACTCCTGCCATAGCAACATCTCGAGTGATAGGTCCTAGAAGAGATTTAGTGAACCATTCAACTAACAATTGATCAGGAATGTGCGCTTTGATTAATCGTCTTTTCCTTCTCCACTCATGAATATGATCAGAAATATGGGTAGAGGTAGTTTTTCGAATTGAAGTTAAAAGCTCAGTACATGTTTCATATCAAATAGGTAGTTGAAAATGTGTGAGGAAGGCCATGGCTAATGAATTAAAGTCACAGAAGAATCATGCAAGTAATTAAATGTACCACTTAGCTATGGTTCCCGTAAGAGTTCTTTGTAAAAGACGTAAGTGTATAGAATCATCCATCAATGAATTTGATGAACACCAAAGATGGAAAGTCATAACGTGCTTATTAAGATCATCTCCTTGTTTACCATCAAATTTTGGAATATCCGAGGGTAATTTGCCACGAATAAATGGCTAAAAAGGAGAGTGTGAAGTGGGATCATTCATTAATCTAGACAAATCTGGTAAATCCAAAGTGGCTAAAAATGGAAATTGTTGGTTAACTTCAGGATACTAGTAACTTTGAGGAGGAAGTCCCGTTGGAATACTAGTAGGACCATAAGCATCTTGTAAAGGTGCATTATATATTGATCTTATTGCGGGTTTTTGTTGGGGGTTTTGGGACATATAAGCATGATTAACATGTGTAGTAGGCGTCCCTTCTTCAGGAGGAATACCCATTTGAATAGGTTGACTCCAAGTAGGGTTCACGGTTCCTAGAAAACGTTGCCCAAGATTAAGACTTGGGAAAATAGGGTTAGAAGGTCCAACTTGGGTTGTTCTGGGAAAAAAGTGCCCAAGATTAGGACCTGGAAAAACAGGGTTAAAGGGACCTGCATGATGGGTTCCTCCACCTAAAGGGCTTGCCAATGTAGCTTGTCCAGGCTGTTGTTGTGTTCCAAGATTCTGAGATGGTCTTATAACCTATGATCCAGTAAAAGGTTAACCCATAATAAGGTTTTGTCCACCAACTAAAGGTTGCCCCCCAGTTGAAATTTGTGTCCCAAAAGAAAACTAAGATCCAGAAGGATGTAAACCACTTTGTCCTCGAGGGGGGTTCGATGCACCTAGTGAAATCTAGGCAAAAATAGGAAGTCGTCCACTAAGAGCATTATATCCGGAAGGAAGTGACTGAGATGTCGAAGAGCTACTAGCTTGAAAAGGTAGAGTTTGCACAATCTTCATGGCGTTGTTCAATTGACTAGGAAGGACAAGACCTGTCCCACTTGATACTTGACCTAAGACAACAACAATATTACCTATTTTCCCACAAGATGACCAAGGAAAAGGTTGGAGGATGTGGTGATTGCACTAGTAACAACAGGTGTAAGTGGTGTAGTAAAAGATGGTTGACTGATACCCAACCTATCAAATATATCACGACCCGAGGGAGTTCTCCATAAAGGAGAAACTAAAGTTCTACTTGGATCTGAAATGCTAGAGGTCTGAACAGGGGTAGTGAATCCTTCACTTGGACTAGGTTGTCTTGCTTCCATGTTTTCTTCTTCAAAAGGCATCGACGACAATCTAGGATAATCTCTAGTTACAATTTGTCCTAAAGAATTTACTCAAATTAAAAGTGGACCAAAGGGGTTAGTTAATGGTGGGTTTGCAGGAGGGATAAAACCTTCTTGAACACTTGTGATAACTCCCTCGGAATGTTCAATCAAAGGAGTAACAACAGTCCTAATGTCAGAGTAATTTCCTTCATCAACAATATCTCCACGAGAAGTATCTTCTGGTGAATGGGGATGCATTGGTTGATAATCTTTGGGAGGCGATCCCTGCATACTACGTGAGCGACGAAGACTGTCGTTAGTCACAGTAGAAAAGTTAAAGCCCACTATAAAAAACAGACAACACACAACTAACAAACTAGGAAGCAAACCGGGAAAATGAAACTTTTCACAATGAACACACTAGTTGGTGATGAAATCCAACGTTGTGAGAGCAATGTGAAAAGGGTTAGGGTAGAGCGGGTGGACCAGTTACGTTGGTGACTTGCTTACCAAACTTACGCCCTAGTGCAAGTTCCTACACGAAAGAACTGTGGGTTACCCTCCAAGGAGCCCGAGTGAGTTTGACCAACGTCTGACCCAGGTACAACAAAGACTTTCCCCTCCGTCGTCACTTTGTGTAGGAAACCTAAAGATTATGGCCTCTAAGTTTACCACTTACAACACCCAAGCCTGGGGAAACAATCGACAATCGGGTATACACGCAAGGGTGGGGTCGAAACCTGAAATCCCCTTAAGAGGTGCCTTAGACCGAGGTAAGACCTCCCAAGTGATCCCCAAGTGTCTAACGACACCGTTTGTAATACGTGCAGACCACTCCACCAAGAACAACAAAGTAGGGTTATTTACTTTGTTGATCCCAATGCGACCTCGTGATTTACCCTTATGTGAGAAGGGCTACCGAGGGCATAGATGTGGTAATTGGATTTACCTCCCTAACACAAGATCCAATGTTTGTTTGACAGCTTTGGAGAGTTTTCCTCACCACCTATTCCAAAGCTCTACAACCAAGTTAATGTTGGTGTGCTACCAGCTAAAAAATGTGGAATGAATTTTATTGGTGCTTAGTTTTAAGGGCTATTGTTTTACTCAAAAGGATGCAGAAGTGAAACTGATGATGTTTGACCTTGACTCAAAATATCATGCAATAATATATGAAATGCAACTTTCGTTCGATGGATCCTAATTACACGAGAGAAAGAAAGGTACTTTTCTTTTTAAAAGAAAAACTCAAAATGCAATTCTTTTCAAGAAAGATCCCAATATTTTCACAAAACAATCAATGACTTAATGATTCTAATTGAGCCTAAAAGTCTAAAGGCATAAACTTTTTCCTCTTGGTTTTAAAATGCAATAGAAAATACTTCCACTTATTTTTTTATTTTTTTTCCCAATGAATATGAAAGTTTGTAATGAAAGAAACAAAAGATTCTTCCACGGAAAAAATGCATCCACAACTCAAGACTCAACAGAAAGATACAATAACTTCCACAATGATATTTCCAAAACTACAAAGATATTCCAAATGCAAAGCAAAAGATATAAGATCTTAATTTTTTAAAACAAAAGCCTCAACACAAAAGATAAGAGAAAACCACTCAATAAAACACTTTGAGAAAAGAAATTAAGAGCTAGCCGAGAGACACTCAAAGACCAGGCTGAGAGATTATACCTATTTCAAATATAGGCAAAAAATTGCCAAAGACAAAGCCAAGCAATCATGAATAAATTGAAACAATGATAAAAAAATAGACTGTAAGACTGTTAAGAAGACTGTAAAGCAAACCCAAGATTCACAACAAAGGTCATATTTGAGACATGGGCAGGAAAAATTCAATAAAAACTTGATTTTCCAAAAAGTGTTGCAGGCTACTGTGGTACACAGAGCGACAATCTAGAGTGTCGCAGGCTGCATGCTTTGAACAATGCGACAATGTCGCATTGGTTATCAAAGGCAAGGTACGACAATCAAGAAAAGCTTGGAAAAATAAAAAAACTAAAGAAGATTTCCAGTGAATTTCAGGGTTGACTAATTACACAGTGTCATGTGAAGACTCAAAGATCTCAATGAATGCAAGGTAGCAATACTAAGAGAACAAATCTGAGAGAAATGTCCCTAGTGGAGTCACTAATTTTGTTACTGGACAAATCGGTCTATGTGGACACAGACTAATCTCCCTAGACTAAAAAATCAAGACTAGAACAAAACAAACAGAACATAGAACTTTCTCTAGGTTAACATAATCAAATTACCAATTAGCGAAAGATCCATACCTTGTAATCGAATGCTATCCTCGCTAGTTGTATCTTCTAGCTTCTTTGTCGCGAGACTTATGTATGAAAACCTGCAAGAGACATAAGCCAATACAGGTGAAAGCAACAAGTATAATTTGATGTAACCTATGCAACTGATCAAGGATAGATGAAACAAAGATAATCAAATAAAGACAACTTTTGTGGGAAAGAAACTATATTACTGGTAATGATAAATGAAAAGAGATTACAACCAAAGCTGCCTTGATGTTGTGAAGTGTTGGTCACTATAATTGCTTAATTAATTTCAAACAACCAAGTGAAACATAAATTATCAACCCAGGGAAGTCTTTTGTTTCAAAGATAGCCACGCACTGTATATGCTCAATTCCAAAAGCACTTAGTGTTGTAGTAAAGAAATCATTCTATCTATACTTGCTGAAGTGAACT
>JASDQU010194083.1:20236-34250 GCA_032191745.1 Picea mariana | reverse complement strand
AAAAACATTGTACATGAATTTTGACGGCACCGTTAAATTTGACATGAAAATTTTCGGCCGAAAAATATTTCGGCTGAAAGTAACATTTGTTCGGCCAAAATTTGTCGCTAGAAATTTTGGAGACCTGATTGTCATGAAAGTGTTACCCAGCTTCATGATTTTACCCTGTCCATATTTGATGTATCTCGTTTTACTCACAGCAATTACTCTGTTTGAATTTAATTAACAGAAGGTTTTTCTTCTTAATTAAATGAACGATTATATGCAAATCTTCGCACTGTGATTTATCTAAATGCGATGATCTGTAAACTTTAAGATTGCCACCATTTTATGTCTTGTTTGTTCTGTCATTCAAAGAGCACTGCTACTTCCTATTTACAAGAATCTTGTGGAAAATCTGGTGCAGGTTTACTCCCATCAAACAGCTGAATCAAATACTGTGCATAGGACAAATAGGAAGAGTTACTTTAGGTTAGTTTGTTATTTACAATTTAATAGTTAATAAATTGAATTCTCAGTAGTTTAGATAGATATATAGTTCAGATTTACAGTTAGGATTGTTATTTTAATTGCTTAGCTTAGACAGCTTTCATTTTCTTACTTTCTCATAAAAATTATAAAAATCAAAAAATAATAGTTACGCTGTCATAGCACAGTTCACAAATGATTTTTGCAGGTTTCCGATTTAAAATCTGTAATTTGTGAATACTGTATATATATAATTGAGATTTAATTATGTCGATAGTTGAACATTTAAATAAGTAGAACTATTGTTTTATGATATTAGTTAGTAAACTATATATATAGTTTTCTATTTGTATATAGTTTGTTGTAGTTGCTTTTTTTCACTTGATTAGTTTCTTTAGTTTAGTTTTTCTTTCATTTTCCTAGGACTTAGATCGGCCAACAGAGCTGCTAAACCCATCGGGGTGGATTATCCCAAATGGATTGGGTTATATAGACAACCCCGGACCAGATCCACTCCTCCAGTTGACGAGCAGTAAATTTTGCCCTTCAACAAATGGCGCTAGAAGGAGGGCCTGAAATTTGTTAATGGCAAGAGGCAGTCGTAAGACTCTTCCACCACCCAACCGCTCACCTATAGTGACAAGAAGTCATTCAAATGACAACATCCCCCCTCAAACAGCAACCACATCAAATGATGATCTACAGATCACAGTTGAACCAGCAACCCCAAATCCTACAGGTGGTGACGTACAAGAGATTGTCCGCCAATCTCTCTTAAGAACACATAGTGCCTTCGCCCGTTTAAGGCAACCAAATCAACATTTGGACCAACCTTTAGATTTATTTGATATCAGAGAACAACTTAGAGGCACTAACCTCACTTTAAACCCTACAGATCCAACCCTCACTCCTGCTGCAGGAGGATCTGGAATACCACCCTCACCACCTCCATCACCTCCTTATTCTTTTGGAGAAGAATCTTCTGACAAAGGCAGTTCCTCTTCTCAGCCTTCCACACCGCCTACACCAATGTCCAACCAGAAGAACCCTGCCAGACCCTGGCTCGACCAGGATGCAATAGCCGTACCTGGGCCTCAGCATCCCTTACCCAAACATCTGGAGAAGTGGCTTCCCAAGTTTGACCCTGACTCTAAACAGATCGTCGAAGATCACATTAAAAAGTTTATGTTAGCCATTAGACTCCATAATGTCGAGCATGAAGACGTAGTCTATAGGTTGTTCCCCTACACTTTCGAGGGAAATGACTCTACTTGGTACTTTGCCCAGCAACCCCATACCATTGTGTCATGGGAGAAGTTTGAATCCTGCTTTCTGGAAAAGTTTGGAGACGATAAGTCCCCAGAAGTTCTAGTCATGGAGCTTTCTAGTTTAAAGATGAATCCCAAAGGGAAAATCAAAGACTTTAACCAAAGATTATTAACACTTAAGAACCGAATCCCTACGGACTCGATGCCTACTGAGAATCTTATCATAGTGTACTATACTAAAGCCTTGCATCAAAGTATAGCCATTTGGGTAAAACGATCTAAGAAAACCATGTTGTTAGAGGCCTTCAAAGAGGCCAGCCAGATTGAAAAAGACATCCTTAGTTTAAAAGACACTACTAGCAACGAAACAGAGACTAGTTCATATTCCAAAAAGAAGATTGAAATCCTCCCTAGACCTGCTCAAAATAAAACACAACCTGAAAGCTCGGATTTAGAAAACTTAACTAAATTCATTCAAAAACTGTCAAATCAAGTTATATATTTGAAAAGGATGGTCAAAGAAGCTTACTCGAGTAAAGGGCCTTACAAACCCCCGTTCAGGAAGCCTTTTCCCACCAATCGACCTAATCCAAATACCGAGGGTCTAAATCTAGAAAGCCTGCAATTCGCCCTTCAAACAATTCTAGAAGCCCAGCATAACTTGATGCCTCCTGAGATCCCTGAGGAAGTAGTTGAACAAGAGACAGTTGAAGAAGAAGAATCTTCTTCGAACATTTTTGGACACTTCCCGGATGGCATCTTTCAAGCGAATTTCGAGATGGTACATCCCTACAATACTAGGAGTAAGATAGCAAACAAATCGTTTTTCAAAAACACTACGACTTTGCCCCCAAAGAAATCTAAACCAGCTGAGACTAAACAGAGTCATGTAAACCCCAACTTAGATTATGATTTAGTTGAATATCTAAAAAATTTAAGGGCTAACATTTATGTTTATGAATTATTAAAATTTCTGTTTCTGCTACAAAAAATGTTACAGAACATCGCAGAGAATAGCAAAAATGGTAATTCAAGCAGTAACAAGGTTGTTCAGAAAAAAGTTCCTCAGAAGACTTCCGCTAAGAATAATCCTGATCCTCATGATAAAGGAAGCCTTATTGTAAATAATGTAACAAATGTAGATAAATTAGCTTTAGAGACCGCGAGTAAAAAGCCACAAGCTTCCACCCTTAGTACTCGCAGAAATGTACCTCCATTTTTGTTAACTTTCAAAATCTTTAATAGAAACGTGCACAATTGTATGGTAGATTCAGGAGTGTCATCCAATGTAATGCCATGGTCTATGTGTAAGAAGATGAATGCTGAAGTTGAACCATCCACTTTAAAAATCATCCAACTTGATCGAACTAGTGTTAAAGTCGTAGGCGAATTAAGGAATGTGCTTATAAGATTATCGTCTAACCCCAAAGTTCATCAAGTGATTGATATTATTGTTGTGGATATTCCAGAATTTTATGGTTTGTTTCTAAGAAGAGACTGGTCAGAGCAACTACATGGCTATTTCGCGACGGATTGGTCTCACCTATGACTGCCCGAGAACGACAAGCCCAACAAGATCAAGGTAAATCGTGAACGCTACCTAAAGCTCACAGTCATAGATTTAAACGATCCCAATGAGCCATTTACACCTTCTGCTGATTCACCCGAAATACAAGGGATGGATACCTTTTTTGGCAATTTCATGGACGAGACTTCATCTATCACTAAACCAGAACAGCAGTCCGAGATTGTAGCATATGTGAAGCCAACAGCTTCTACACAATGGTCTCATGCACCGAATAAAAATCAAATTTGGTCTCTTTATTTTGACGGGTCAAAGTCCAAGGAAGGAGCTGGTGTGGGCTACGTTATTATTGATCCGGCGGGTAACAAAACATTGATTGCATGTAGGCTAGAATTTGAATGTACTAATAACACAACAGAATATGAGGTTTTATTGCAGGACATCAGAAAAGCTTTAGATATGAACATTCAAAATCTGATTGTCTTTGGCGATTCAGAAATCGTGGTTAGACAGGTAAGAGATTCTATCCACTGTCTGTCCCCGCATCTTAAAAGCTACCAATATGAGGTATGGGATTTAATGAATAAGTTTTCTACTTTCAATATAAATTCTATTCTGAGATTGAATAATTCTGAAGCTAATCTATTAGCTAACGTAGCTTCCAAACTCTTTCCTACAGAAGGCTTGTCCCCGAATGCATTCTTCGTCGAACTGTTGTTCAAGCCATCCATTCCTGACAACATCACGAATTGGAGAGTCTTCGACGACGATCAACAGATTATTAGCTTCCTACATATGGAAGAAACTTTCCAAGGCACGGTGATCGACGAATGCACTCATGACGACAATTTGCATGATTTCATGGTAATACCAGATCCGAGGTCCCCTGAATATTCATCGAACATGGTAAATTCGATCCCTAAATCTGTAGTTAGATTAGAGAAATTTTACGATCTTCAAGATAAATTCAAAAAATTGGTCAACTGTAAAACCAATAGTTCCTCTTTATCGTATGAAAAAGTAAACTTGAGAACTAATGACAATCCACAGTGCATTAATTTAGGGGTGGGGTGTTCTAAACAAGAGAAAGCCGCATTTATTAAATTGTTTAAGGAATTTAAAGATGTTTTTGCATGGACGTATGATGACCTTAAAACTTTCGACCCTAACATCATACAACACGTCATTCCTATGAAACCCCAAACCTTACCCTTTCAACAAAAGTTAAGAAAAATGCACCCTAAGCTCGAATCAATCGTCAAAAAAGAATTAAATAAACTCCTAAATGCTAAGATAATTTTCCTAGTTAGGCACACGCAATGGGTTTCTAACCTTGTTCCTGTCCGGAAGAAAAGTGGGGAAATCCGACTATGTGTCGATTTCTGAAACCTTAATAGAGCATCTAATAAAGAGAACTACCCTGTCCCACCTATGGAACAGATCCTTCAATAGGTATCTGGTTCTGAAAGACTATCCTTTTTGGATTGTTTTTCAGGGTACAACCAAATCCTGATGTCTCCTCTAGACCAACTTAAAACTACCTTCCGCACTCCATGGGGCACCTACGCTTACAGGAAAATGCCCTTTGGACTAATTAATGCTGGTGCCACTTTCCAGAGAGCGATGGACATCGCTTTCTGAGGTTTAATCAATCAATCCGTCGTATTTTAGTTAGATGATGTTACTGTATTTTCCAAAAACAAAACCGATCATCTAGCTCATTTAAGATCTGTTCTACAGCGATGTCGTAAATACGGCATTTCCTTAAATCCTAAAAAATATATCTTCGCAGTAGAACAAGGTAAACTCTTAGGATTTATTGTGTCAAGCAAAGGGATGATTATCAACCCTGAAAGGACTCAATTCATCTCAAAAATCCCCCATCCCTCATCCAAAAATTCTATGCAGTCTTTCTTAGGCCAGATAAACTTTGTCAGGAGATTCATTCCCAGTTTCTCTGAGATGGTGAGACCTTTACAGAATTTAATTAAGAAAGACGTGCAATATCACTGGGGACCCTTAGAAAATCAATCTTTTAATTCAATAAAAAAGGCCATAATAGATGCTACTTCTCTCATGAGCCCTGACTTTTCGCAAGACTTCACGCTCTACGCATTTGCTTCTGACCGCTCCTACGTTGTCGTCCTAACTCAAAAGAACGCTGAAAACAATGAAGTACCCATTGCCTTTATGAGCTCTGCTTTCAAAGGTGCGGAACTTAATTACCCAGCGGTAGATCAACAAGCCTACGTTGTTTTCAAAGAAGTCAAGCACTTCCAATCTTATCTTTTAAAATCTAGGATGAAAATTATTATCCCTTACCCAGCCGTCAGAAATCTATTAGTGCAGAAAGAACTAGGTGAAAAGAGGGCGAATTGGGTTAACTCCTTACAGGAGTATGACATAGAAATCACCCCAGCTCAAATAGTGAGAGGCCAAGGGCTGTGCAAGTTAGTTGCTGACTCAGTAGCAGGATGGCAAGAAGAAAACGATATGTCAAACCTAGGACAACACAATCAAAATTCAATCTGTTGTGCACAAAACTCTGTCAGTCCATGGTATGACGATATAAAATTATGTCTTGAACATGGGTCAGCCCCCCATCACCAGGATCCCACTAAAAGAAGAGAGTTAAGATTAAAATATGCCTCCTTTCAGTTGATTAATGGTATTCTGTTTCGCCAAAATTTTGATGGAGTACTAATGCGTTGTCTTGAGAAAGATGAAGCAGAAAAAGTCTTACTAGAATTGCACGCAGGAGAAGCTGGTGGCCATTTTGGTGGTGACACCACTACCCATAAAGTTTTAAGAGCTGGTTATTACTGGCCTACACTCTTTAGAGACACCCATGTCTTGTGTCGCAAGTGTATTATTTGTCAAAAAGCATCCGGGCGGGTACAGAAACCAGCCTTTACTTTACAGCCTGTCTCAGTAGACTCCCCTTTTCAGCAGTGGGGTCTTGATATTATAGGTCCAATCAATCCACCATCCTGACAGCAGCATAAGTTTATCATAACAACCATAGATTACTTCACCAGGTGGTCTGAAGCTGCTGCATTAAGAACTGTGAATACCAGTCAGGTAATTGCCTTTTTAAATTCAAATATTATTACTCGTTTTGGTATCCCTGATTGTTTAGTATTCGACAATGCTTCTTATTTTTCGTCTCTTGAGATGAGTTAGTTCACTCTAGAAAAATGAATTAAATTGAAGTATTCTGCCAGCTAATACCCTCAAGGCAATGGATTGGCAGAATCAACAAATAAGAATCTGATTAAAATCATCAAGAGAACAGTATCTGAAAATCACAAAAACTGGCATAATACACTGTTAAACGCAATCTGGGCTGATAGGGTAACACCAAGGACTACTGTAGGTAACTCCCCCTTCTTTCTCGTCTATGCCAGAGAAGCAATTCTACCACCACATATTCTTCTTCCCTCACTACAACTATCACAGAAAATACAAGAAGAAGATTGTCCCCCTTTGGAGAACCGAATTAATGCTTTAATAAAACTAGAAGAGGTAAGAGCTCAAGCTAAACGTAAGCTAGATCAACATCAACTAGTGGTCAAAAGTTGGTTTGATTCCAACTCTACCTTTGATAGGAACTTCGAAGTAGGTGACCTTGTCTTGAAATGGGACAAACTGCATGAGGGAAAGGGAGAGCACACGAAGTTTCAGAACTTATGGCTTGGACCATTTTTAATTGATGAGAAAGTGGGTCCCATCACTTTTCGATTACAGAGTCTAGAGGGACAGCCAGACACCTATCTGGTGAATGGCCAAGATCTAAAAAGATATTTCTCTTGATGACAACCCTATATATACTGTGTAAATATTTTTCTTTTGTTTTCTTTTCTTTTACTTTTTTGGTTTTGATTTTTCCCCTTGGGCTTATCAGTTTTTGTTTTTTGGAAATACATATACCTGCATTTTGAACTGTTCAGACAAAGAAAACAGAAAATTCTTTCACTGAAATGACTGCTGAAAAATTGTCTAAACATCAATTATAATATGCTTCTGAAATTTAGATCCATGTTGAGAAAATACTGTTTTTTGAAAGAAGT
Source organism: Picea mariana (assembly GCA_032191745.1). Taxonomy (NCBI): domain Eukaryota; kingdom Viridiplantae; phylum Streptophyta; class Pinopsida; order Pinales; family Pinaceae; genus Picea; species Picea mariana. Next base: position 26,919 of record JASDQU010194083.1, on the reverse strand, counting down.
TAACCGATTTCGATATGTGATTGAAGCCTGTCACGATCATCCATTATCTTCTTATGTTGTCCCTCTTCCTTAAGGGAATGACTCAGAAGATGTCTCCCTGCCTTAGAAGGTCGGTTTTGTAAACAAACCATCTCTGAATCTTAATGAAGGACAGTTTTAAAAAATTCTTTCAAGGACTGTAAAAATATGTCTAAAATATCATAATTTTCAGCGTCACCCGGCTCAATTATATATCTTTAAAAAATTAAATCATAAAAGAGCTGTGGGAAGTGCTTGTAACCCACCGGGATGCTAAACAGGTCTGCTGGCAGCGGGTAAATGCATGCATGATGCCAAGACAACTTCGTCGGGGTACTGAACAGGCCCGCTGGCAGCGAAGCAATGTCGGGTATATGAAAATTCGTACGTATAGAATCTCTTGACCTTAAAATGTCCTTTATTTTGATCTGGAACTTCTTGGTAGGATACGGATATCAGAGTGGGTTAAATGACCACCCTGTTGAGGCTATGAACGCCTGCTAGCAGCAGTGGCTCTATCAACAATATTGGAGATTTATCTTTAATATCATGACTCGCTTGTCTTAAGACTGTTATCAGTTTTCATCTTTTAAGCACAACTGGAATATTTGATTAATGATGATGTTTAAACAATTTTCTGGTTGTTTTTGAGTCAGAATTATTCTCATTATCATAATCTGAGTTTGTTCTTTTGGCAGAGATAAATTCTTCTACCAGTGTGTCACCATTGTTGGCATCCATTTCGCATTTTTATCCTATCCTTATAAGCTGCCTGCACAATTGTTTTGGAACCCTTGATTCTCATCGCAACCTTTTGAATAAAACGACATGATTATTTTGCGTAATTGCACACCTACCTTTTGTTTTCGTTTTCACGACTGCAAGCATGAAAACCTTGAGTTCAAAGTCAAGTCGATGGCATTAAAATCATCACTGGATTATTATGAATACTCTTGTTCATGTGGTCATTTCACTTCTAATTCAATAATGGTCACACAGTTGGCAAGACACCAAAACCTTTTCTCACTTTGCATTTTTGTGTTAATGTGACTTCATTTTATAAGTTTGTGATGCAATGGTATTCTGGTGATTGTGATTGAATCCTTGATACAATGGTGGTTTAATTTTATATTGTCTTTGATCGAATCCCTAGGTGCAATGGTTTCATAGAACGCATAAGTTTTATGGTCAAATCTTTGGTGCTAAATTTGAAATATTGTTTTGTTTTAAATCATGCAAACACTATTGTTTATGCAGATATTCGGGTCGAATTATCATAGTTTTCAATAGTTGTTTGATTGGCATTGCTTTTAACACACACCAATAGTGATTTGAATCACCATAGCGCCATCGATTGAACATTTCAATATGAATGTTTTTCATGGGTTTGTTTCATTCCACCACCCTCGCACACTTAGGCATTAATGCCTTCCTTGTATCTCGGGTTACCTCTATTGGTTTTGGGGAAGCCCGTGAGCTTTCGGTTCTACGTATACCTTATCTAACCCCTCACCATTTACCTTGCCGACTGTGTGTTCTCTCCCATGGCACCTGTAGTGCGCATAGAACCTAATGGCGTCCAAACGCTACTGCTATTTGAAAATACTAGTGAGGATTTGGAGAATAATGGTTGGTTAGTCTTTATCCAAAATTTGAGGGTTTCAACCTTGCGGTCGCCCAACAATTTTCCCTCACATTCAATGGATGTAGGGCCAAAGTTGGAGATATCCTGCTTGAATTGAATGAGGAATTCCTTAGTTCAACTATGGGTTTTCCAGTTAAAGGGAAGAGGTGGTGTAAGAATTTGAAAGTGGATGAAGTGTCATGGATGCTTCTATTCACATCGAGGAAAATTGTCAGTTGTGACAGAGGTATGCCAGTCACTTCCCTTAAGCCTCGATGGCATCATTTATTATCCATTGTTAAGAAATTCGTGACCTGCGAAGGTCGTTATGGTTTAGTGTTTCTTTACCATCTCCTGTTGCTTATGAATTTCATAGACTTCCCTCTGTATATGCCTCACTACCTCCTACACAGTCTTTATAAAAAGTCTAAATGATTTAAGAAGGAGAAGGTTGATTCTAGCCTCTTCCATCACTGCTTGATCAAAATCATTATTGTTCATCATTTGAAGCTTAGTGGTGACTTTTGGCAAGCCTTCCTATCAAGGAATGACTTTGCCACTCCCGAATGTGTTCAAGTGGACAAGACTGTGGTCACCGAAACCCTGGTTGGGCCTGATGTGCCACCTCCTACCCTTCTACCCCCTATCAAACCCTCGAACTACCCCAACATTGACCTACCCGATACCCTGGCCGATCCTTGTTCGAAAGACAATGTTAAGACCTTTAAGAGGCCTGTAAGGAAGAAGGGCAAGGGTAATACTGATGCCAATAGTAAGGGAAAGAAGAATGCATGATGGATATCTATATGTGCTTGGAACAAGCCCAAACAAAACATTGACTAGAATCCTATTGTTTTGAGCGAGGATTTAGACTCTGAGATTGAATGTTTTTTGGCCAAGGAATACCCGTATTCACACGGTCTCTGTTCCGTGGAACCCTATGACTACGTTTCCAACCTACCACCGTGCCTCAAGGATGACCCTAACTTCTCGGGAATTAAGTTTTACAGTGGAACCCCTGGTAACTTAAAAGAACCCTCACCTGTAGTGGCTCGGCCCGATCAACCACTGTGTACTCAATGCAATTCTTGGCTGGAACGATACTACACGGATGTTCCTCTGTTGCAATCTAAAATTAAATCATTGGAGGAATGGGTTACTGTGTTGTCAAAGGAAAATGACAGGCTACAAGCTTACGATAAGAAGCAAAAGACCACAGGTTCTATCATCTTCAGAAATGTTGAGGCAGTTGTTGCCTTTGTCAACTCAAAGTTATCCTGACCGAATCATTTTCTTACAGTTCAGGTATGTTATTTCAACATCGATTTTTGAATGATTTGGTTTGAATTAGCATAGCCGATTGTGTTTTCTTTGAATTAGCTCTGTTTTGTTTGAATAGATTCAAAAATGATTCTGTTTACTTCGAATTACCAAGAATGATTTCATTTTTGTATTTGAATTAGTACAAAAGATTTTGTTTTGAATTAGCATAAACTATTTTGTTTGCGTTGATTCGTTTTCTAAAATCAAGTATAGCTATGTTTTGATTGAACCGATTTAATATGATTTTATTGTTATTGAATTAGTATAAACGATTGTGTTGGCTCTGAGTTAGTTTGATTTAGTTCTGTTTGGTTTGATTCAGAAACAATTCTGTATGTTTGAATTAGCATAGTCGTTTGTGTATACGTTGGATTAGTATCAAAGATTGGTTTGATAAATAGAATATAATCTGTTGATTTAAAAACGATTTCGTTGATTTTGGATTGTCAAAACGATTCTGTCTGTTTCGAATTAGTAATAAAAAGTTGGTTGATAGATCGCATATATCCCTGTTACCATTCGATTAATTCAATATGATTTCGTTTATTTTGAGTTGGCATAAAAGATTTGGTTACTTTTAGTGTCAATGATTGGCTTTTCTTTGAATTAGTAATTAAGAGTTGTTTGATTCAACATATACATTTCTGTTATCATTTGCATTAATTTAAAATGATTTTGTTTGTAAATATGACCAGCTACAGAATCGTGAGATTCTATAGCTAGTCATAAAATTTGGATTTTGTTGATTTTACAATTAAAACATTATCTAAAATTGTCTACTTTTGCCTATCTATAGGTACATACAAATTTCAATGGGAAATTGGACATGCTATGGCAGTTTAGAACATGCTTTTTGTTATATAGTTTTGTTTTAAGTTGTTAGCCTTAGGCATAAATAGAGATTTGGGAGATTGTTCCCAGATTTTTCCAAACAGTTTTTAATAATTCCCACAGGGATGTTTTACCCTGTGGCCTTTATATACTCATTAATTTTTGTAAAGAACCCATGATTGTTGGGAGAACAAAGACTATGGACTTATGATTATACAAACTCGAATGGAAGTGAATGTTTTGTAACAGCTTTAGCTTTCAATTTATCGTACTTCCGTTCAAGTTTTGTGCATTTAAATTTGTAATCAAATCATCGACTACTTTAGTTATCAGGATTTGTTATAGGTTGATGCATTATGATTTCAATTCTGTCCATATTTGATGTATCTCGTTTTACTCACAGCAATTACTCTGTTTGAATTTAATTAACAGAAGGTTTTTCTTCTTAATTAAATGAACGATTATATGCAAATCTTCGCACTGTGATTTATCTAAATGCGATGATCTGTAAACTTTAAGATTGCTGTCATTTTATGTCTTGTTTGTTCTGTCATTCAAAGAGCATTGTTGCTTCCTGTTTACAAGAAGCTTGTGGAAAATCTGGTGCGGGTTTACTCCCATCAAACAGCTGAATCAAATACTGTGCACAGGACAAATAGGAAGCGTTACTTCAGGTTAGTTTGTTATTTACAATTTAATAGTTAATAAATTCGAGAATTCTCAGTAGTTTAGATAGATATATAGTTCAGATTTACAGTTAGGATTGTTATTTTAATTGCTTAGCTTAGACAACTTTCATTTTCTTCCTTTCTCATAAAAATTATAAAAATCAAAAAATAATAGTTACGCTGTCATAGCACAGTTCACAAATAATTTTTGCAGGTTTCCGATTTAAAATCTGTAATTTGTGAATACTGTATATATATAATTGAGATTTAATTTTGTCGATAGCTGAACATTTAAATAAGTAGAATTATTGTTTTATGATATTAGTTAGTAAACTGTATATATAGTTTTCTATTTGTATATAGTTTGTTGTAGTTGCCTTTTTTCACTTGATTAGTTTCTTTAGTTTAGTTTTTCTTTTGTTTTCCTAGGACTTAGATCGGCCAACGGAGCCGCTAAACCCGTCGGGGTGGATTATCCCAAATGGCTTGGGTTATATAGACAAGCCCGGACCGGATCCACTCCTCCAGTTGATGAGCGGTCAATTTCGCCCGTTAACAGGGTCCCATAGGTATAGGTCAACATGCTTATGAGTAAGAATATGAGGCTCAAAAACAAATTCATATTAGAACTATAAAGGACTCCGGATTTTTATGGAATAATATCTACATGGGCACCATACGGAATAGAGGTTCTAACTAGGGAACACATGTTTGGTAAGCCTCTACCATTCCCTAATGACACTTCTAGTAGTAGTAAGGAGATTTTGTGTCGCTAACAAATGGGTTCATGCCTAATGCATATGAATCGTAGTTAGAGGATGATGCAATAATGCAAAATGGAGTGACGACCTATCCTATATGATTGGTAAAATAAAATACCTTCCAAAGTCACGAATGAGCAAAATGATGCTAGAAACCACAAGAATCCCTGGATAAAATCATCAAAACCAACTCCTTTCACTTCACTATTAATCCAATAGGCCAAAATATTAGAAAAAACTATGTAAAGGGGGTAAAAGTTTTCTATAACTAGTAAAAATAACCAATTTTACCATACCATTTCACATTTTTACCCAAATAGTGCATTTTGGACCAAATCACCCACGACCTTCAAGTGCTGATTGCGGGAGATAAGAGTGACAGAATTGAAAACTATCTAGACCAAGTAAGTACTCTATCCCTCCTCTTCATTTCTAGTGGATTAGAATATTAAATTAGGCCTTGTTTTTTGAATTTTTTTTAAAGAGAATAAAAAACATAAATATTTTTGGATGGTGTCAAGTATTTTAACAAAAATGCTTTGTTATGCAGATGTAGGTCCGTGACGACCATATGGATTCCCATGACACCGTAAGAGGAAATGGAGGGATGAGCCAGTGAGAGGAGATGCAGAGGGAGTGCTTAAAAATATGTAGGGAAACCTGTCTCATTTGACACACAAAATTATGATGGTTCAAGTAGAGGATTTTCTAGAGGCGATGCAACGACAGGTGGTGGGTGTGCCCCATGCATGGGTGAGACTCTTCTGACATATCAAAAACAGTGTAGTATGTTATCATGACACACATCCGGTGCCACATATGTAGATGTCATGGTCATTGTATCGACCAGTTGTATATGTATTTTGAGGGTCTGAGCCCCAATTTTGTACTATAATACCGTATTTTTGAAGAAATGAAATATAAAAAACATTGGTCTTCGAATTTACTTATATTACAAAGTGTACATTGGTGAATGTGTTTTCTTTACTTTAGTTATGTTATAAATTCCAATCTAAAACTAATTAGCATATGAATCAGATACATAATTAGAACTTCTAGGTATGTGATTATAAGTAATAAAATCAAAATGTCGTTCCAAAAGTTGTACCTGTAGGAATCATGGGAGTAGAGTAGGGTCTCACACATGGTAATTTTCATTCAACTGACATACTACTAACTGGGAGTCCAGGTGAAATTCTAAAGAAAAATACCATGTGAAATGGCATTGCATAAAATCTCTATAACGATGTTGTTAGCAACATTTCTTGTACAAGGGGTGTTTTCCTGAAAGATAAGCCCCTTTGGGGGAAAAATGTGAAGAAGCAGGGTAAAAACCCACTTACCCTAAGTTGGGGTGAAAATGTGCATTTGGATAATTGGGGCGCATCTCTCAAACGATCGATATTGAAGCGCCCAAATCGACGATGCTCAAGCGATTCCGGACCCCTCTTGCTTTTA
>JASDQU010194083.1:3125-16724 GCA_032191745.1 Picea mariana | reverse complement strand
GGCGCTCAGGAGATTCTGGCCCCGCTCTACCATTCTACATTTAATAAGGGGGGGGGGTCTGGAATGGTGTGGTATTGACATGGGGCCCCCTCCTGTCGTGTTACCTTCTGTGCTGTCTTCTCCCCTGCCACCTGTTCTCCACTTAACCACACGACATGGCTCATTTCCTTTTGCTCCTCCTCGTCCTCAATAGCCGGTCCCATAGCTCCCCTCTCTCCGTCCACATGGTCCCTACTCATCTCATCATCCACTCATCACCTACCATGTGTCTCGCTCCCTTCCACGTCAACCTCCCATAAATAATGTGCCCCCCGTTACCATTATATCCCATCTCCTACTCCCTCCACTTACTGCCTTTAGCCATTTGTTATCCCTTGTCACATCTCCCACACCTCATCACCTCACATCTCACCTTAAAAGTTTTGGCACCATCACCCCCATCAGACCCTCATCCACGTCCGCCATATGGGTCCCCTCGCAGCAGTCCAATGAAGCAGCATCCAAAGAAAGGTCACCACGTCGCTCGAGTACAGATTTGACTGAGGTCGTTCCCAATCCCAAGGAAGCAGTTATTATGGCAGGTGAAGGTGGTTGAACATTATCTTCTTCCATAAATAGAAGGCCAAGAAAAGACAAGTGTAGAGACAGACTGACAGTCCGTCCTGACAGAGCTTGAGTCTGTCAAAACACTGCAAGACAGTCAGGAGTCTGATTGCGTCTGTCATAAGTGCACGATCATCCAGAGTCTGCATGTGCAGACTACCAGAAGACATGCAAACACAATGTTTTTAATGCAGTTTCTCGTTTTCACTGCTGTTGTTTTGTTTTGGCTATATGTAGGCATTTTTTCCATTTTGTAAGGGTCGATGGTTGAGCTAGGCTCCCAATTGTAATGTTTTGATGAAGCGCTAGTCGCTCTGGTTATGTATTGGCATTTGAGATTTCTTGCTTTATGGATGTTAGCCTCTTTCCATATCTTTGTTTACACTATGTTAGAATAGCTCGGAATTGGAGGATCCATTCGAGTTGCGCTGTTATAGGATGATGTAGGTTTGATCACTGTAATGGTTGCAATGCTTCTAATTAGTTCTTGTGTTTTCTCTATGCTGAAATGGCTTAGAATTGGAGGATCCAGTCGAGTCACCTCTCAGTTCCTTGAAACTCTAGACCAAGAGGATTTTGTTTTCTGAGTTTTTCCTCCTCAAGTTGTCAAAGGCCTGATGCCCAAGGTAGTCTTTCTCACTCTTCTCACCAAGTCTTCCACCTATCCACCTTATACTATACTTACTGACGGAAGTTGGATCAAGACCTCCCTTGTGTTCTACATACCAGAAATGGTTTCTTTTGTTAAAGCCATACTTTTCTGGGTCTCTATCCATTCGACCACCCCCCCATTAAATTATTCGTGACATAAAACTGATGGGCATCAGGCTCTACTCCTACTGCAATCCAGGAGTGACTTCTGACGCCAACAGACGCTATATTCAGCCACGTTATTCATTGATGGCCCTAGAAAAATGCCACCTAAAGACACTAGTTGACCCCCAGGTGAGTAAACAACCCAAGCGATGGAAGGAAAGTTCTGTGTATGATGACTGGCACCTCCTACGAGTCATAAGTAAACTAAAGACTTCATTGACATCTTCCAACCAAGGGAAAACTCGATAAGAAATCTGATGACACAAAGGAAAATATATATACAATAAGATACACTAGTATATAGAGAGTTACACCTAAGATTGGGGCTCAAGCGTAATATATTTTCAATTATATCCCATTTCTAGGCTCAACCTGCATATTCCCTTTATAATCTTTTAATTCGTAGGCTCATTTTTCTAAGACACGTCACATGATATAAGGATCATGCCACATGGGGCTGAACTTTCCTTCCCCTAGTGGTTCTTTGGCTTGGTCATACAAGAGGACCAATTCACCCTCATCATACTGTCAAGGACAGATAAAGTTATCATAATGGACCTTAACACATCGCTTATTCACTTTGATAGTCGCAGAGGCATCTCGACACTGCTCATCTAGACTCTCTAGGTGTACAATGCATTGTTTGAGATCAGAAGTGTCAGGTAGGATCTTGACTACCAGTCTAAGAGAAGGTATTTCACATTCAATAGGAAGAATTGACTCCACACCATGTACTAACTGAAGAGGAGAAAAAATGGTGGAATTCATAATCGAGGTTCGATATGCCCAAAGCATGGGGTAAAGAATGAGATTCCAGTCAGACTTGCTCTAGATGCCAATTTTCTACAAAATGGTCTTGAGAGACTTGTTCACGGCTTCTACTTGTACATTTTCTTGGGGATAGTAAGGGGGAAAATGACCATGTTTAAACCCCATTTTCGATGCTAACCCTTTCATCATTTAATTTTGAAATTGACTTCCATGATCAGTGACAATCTCACTCAGAACTCCAAACCAATATATAATTTGATTGAACATGAAAAACATTGCAGTCTTACCATCAGATTTTATTGTAGGCATGGCCTCTACCCACTTAGTAAAGTAGTCTATGGCCATGATAATATGTTGATGTCCCCCAACCGAAGTTGGGTTTCAATCCATAAAATATACCCCTCGTTTGGTGAAGGGACCGACGTTGATGACTAGGTGAAGAAGGGTTGGATGCTAGCGCATCTTTCGAGTGAACACCTGAAAGGGGTGACACTTCTTGACCACTTTGACACAATATTTAAAAGTAGATGGCCAAAAATAACCAGCTCACAACATATTATGGGTTTTCATAAGCCCAGATAGATGACCACCACAAGCCCCACTGTGACAACCATTAAGAAAAAACTCATCTTTCTCATGAGTCAAGCAATGATGCAAGATATTATCTATGCCTTGGTGATATAAAGTGTCATCGATGATAAGGTAGTTTTTATCTTGATACCGTATACGCCATCGATCGTCTCTCAAAAGATGATCAGAGAACTTCAAGGTTTGAATATAGATCAAAATTTCTTCATACCAGGGGTCCGAAGACGAGACAAGGAAAATGTTTTCATTCGCAAATGAATCGACATGAATTATGTCCTCATATAATCGAGGTAATTCCAATATTAACTCGGAAAAAACTAGCGATTTCTTGTATTTTTCCGAAGAAAAATTGAGATCAAATTCTTGCAAGATGACAATCCATTTATTATATTTTCCCCCTATGATTCACCTAGTAAGGATGTATTGAAATGGGTTGACATCAACAACTATGGTAGTTTTTCAAAGAAATATATAGTTTCGTAGTCTTTGAACCACATGTATGACATCCAAGGCTAGCTTCTCAACATGAGAGTACTTGAGTTTAGGGCCGACTAAGTTTTGACTAAGATAGTAAATGACATGCTCATGGAGCTCATCATCCTCCTAAACTAAAACCATACCAACCATCTCTTTGGACATGGAAATATAAAGAAATTAATATCTACTGTAGTCTGGAGGCTTCAACATAGGCATCGATATCAAGGATTTATTAAGAGAATCGAAGGATTCCTGGGCTTTCTCATCCCATATAAACAAAGTGTACTTCTTCAAGAGACACATTAAACCCTTAGTAATATTGGCATATTTTACTATAAACCGACGTAAGAAGTTAGCTTTCCCATGTAAACCTTGAAGCTAACAAATGTTGCGTGGGGGAGGAAATTGAATTATTGCATCAACCATCAAAGAATCCACCATGATACTAGTCTACAAAAGCAAGGATCCTAAAAGAAAACCCGACCTAACAGAGAAGATGCACTTGTGAGGGTTTAAATGGATGTGATAATAACGACATCTCTCAAAAACTATCTGAAGGTGGGTAGAGTGATCCACTCTCTTACGAGAGTGAGCAGTGAGATCATCAAGGTAAGATTTGACTATATGCTTGAGATCATGAAAAGGGAAGGTCATGGCTCGTTGGAAGGTTGCTCCGATGTTTTTAAGGCCAAAAGGAATTTCCTAGTATGCGAAAGTACCCCAAGGACAAATAAATGTCATATTATGTCGATCCTCGGGTTTAATCTGAATTTGATTGTATCCAGAAAATCTGTCCATAAAATAAAAAACCTCGCTTCTCGCACACTCATTGAGAATATGATCAATGAAAGTTGTCGGGAAATTGTCTTTAGGACATACCTTATTCAGGTCTCAAAAATCCATACACACATGGATGGTTCCTTGCTTCTTATTCATGGGAACGGGATTGGATACCCATTCAATCAAGGGAATCAGCTAGATAAAACCTGCATTAAGAAATTTCTCCGCCTCTGCCTTAATAGCATGGGTCTTCCTAAGATTAACAGCTCTAAGTCATTTCCAAACAGATTTAGCATCCAGGTAGGTTTTAATATCATGTTAGACAATGTGAGGGTCGATTCCTGACATCTCTTCATATGACCAAGAGAATACATCATGGAATTCTTTGAAGATATTGGTATAGATATGAATTTGTTCAGGCGAACAATCTGCACCAATATATACATTTTCAGGTTTACCAGGAATGTGAGAGATGTCGATCTTGACGAAGGGAGATATACTCACCATGTTTCCTTTAGCATAAATGTCATGTGTATATTATGGAACTATGGCGTGACTGACTATATCACTCAAGGTAGATCTAAAATCATCGTGTTCGATCCTAACAAGATCTGGGAGGAAGTAAGAGTGATGATGCCTATCATGGCCTATAAGAACCATTCATTGCCTCTAAGATCGCTTCATCTGAAGGTAAAGTATCATCGAAGAAATCATGTCAGCAATACAATGAAGCAGCCCATACGGGCTAGAGAACAAGATCCTCCTTGTCCATATGTGAGGAGAATGGATATGAGCTGGCAGTAGAGTCGATAATGGCCTGATACGCTATCTCTGCCACTGAAAGTGGCATTTCCATTCCAATATGTGACTAACCTTCACAATACATGATTAGGGAAGGTAGGGTCCAAGGATCATAAAAATATGAAGTGAGTAAAGGGACAAACCTCATTAACGAAGAAGACCTAATGGACAAGGAACATATATTATGACCCAATGCCACAAAGTCAAAGGTACCCATAAGGGAGGAATACATTCCGACACCAATATCCTTAGTTTTGGGCAGAGAATTGTCGATCACGAAATATTGAAGGTCCTACTGATGCATTAGAACTAGCGTGCACAAAGGACAACTGATCAATCGTCATGATTTTCCCTTCGTGAGTAAAATATTAAGTATGGAAAATGGACGATACCACTGCAGTCATAACATAAGTCCAGTTATGCCCTAGTAATAAGTTATAGTCAAGGGGTGCATCAACAACCTCGACATCCACCTCCATTGTCTTTCCACCTAATTGGAATGTAATGGTAAGAAGAATACCATGGGGATGGAAAGAACACCCATCAAATGTGGTCAACATAGTTGGATATTGGGAGAGGGTTGGACATCATGCATGTTGTATCACCTTCATCAATAACAATACGTTTGATGGTATACTTTGAGTAAACCACATGGATTTGAAAGGCCATGTGATAAGGAAAGCAAGGCTTCACAGATTCCGTGATGTCAAACTTGATAACCTTAGAGACACAGGGGTCCATAGATCCTAATGAAAATAAAAAGGAATTCCTATGTGAAGGACACGTCTGGAGTACCTCCAAAGCGGACATTGTGGAAAGGGTTTGGCCCAGATCTTCGACAATAGAGTAGTTTTGGGTAGCTCTATAATTAGGGTTGTGGGTAGATCATTTGACTACTCCTTTCGCAATATGAGGTGAAGGCTCTAGTTTTTCGATCTGCAAAGGAGTTTCCAGAGGAGGGGGAGACTCTAGACCTGGAACAGCCTATGAAGAACTATAATCGCGATACCGAGTGGATAAATTAATATGAGACTTGACCATAATTATTCATAGACGGTCACCTTCATGCGCCCATGGATTTTGATTCCCAGTCCTTGCATTTCTGACATTAGAGAATCTCGATGCCATGTGTTGATTATGCATAAGAGGATTAGTCAGCACAACAAGTGGTAGAGATAAGAGCCTCGCAAATTCCTCAGGTTTGGGGCACAAGTGGGCAAGGTGATCATCAGTACAAAGCTTGCAAAGAAACTTCACCTTTCGCCTTTCTTTCTTGAACTCACCAACATTATTGTTCAATTTATCATTGTTAGCATTGTCCTTGGGTTTATTATTATTATTCCTCCCACCTTTATGAATGTTACCACATCCTTTCCTTTTATTCGCTTCTAGTTGTTGGTTACCATTCAGGTTGGTCGAAAATTGTACAGAATGCACATCCTCTGATTGAGTGGGAGTGGAGGAAATAGATTAAGCTTTTCCTCCTACAGACTATCTTAGATACCACTCTTTCAACTGGATTGTCACCAAGTATGTATATTTAACATTTGTGTAGCCTATAATGTTATCGGCATGAGGCCTGAGATTTTTTATAGGGTTGTAGTTTGACCTCGGTGCGTCATGAATAATTTTGTATAACATCCTAGATTGAGCATATATGAGATCTAACTACCGCGCTTTAAAAATTTCTTCTTCCTCAGATGTTACCCTGGATGTAGAAATATCCTTCAAAATATAAGGTAGTAAAGACTTAAAAGACCATTCCAATAGGAACTCTAGAGGAATGTAGGTTTTGATCAACCTCTTCCATCTACGCCACTCTTGGATATGATCCAAGATATGGGTGGCTTTCTCCTAGAGGAGAGACAACACAAGTTCTATACCAACGTCATAACGACAATTGAAAGTGGTTGAGGAAAACTAAAACTATCTAATTAAAATTCTCGTACGTTCCCCCTGGTAGCTCTATGTACCATTTTGTTGCAACCCCCGTGAGGGTGCATTGAAACATTAATAAATGAATGGAATCATTGTTAAGGGAATTGGAAGAGCACCAAAGATGAAAAGTGGCAATGTGATCACTAGGATCCTCACTAGTCTTGCATTAGAATTTTGGAATATCTGAAGGAAGATTGGTGGGGACTGTTAGCACCAGAAGTCACTCCAGGATTGCAATAGGAATAAGCCTGATACCCATCATTTTATATTTCATAGGTTGTTTCATAAAGCGTGACCGAATGGAAGTAAACTCAGTACAATATCGTTTTAACTCAAAAACTAGGCCGGGCATGCACAAGCAGGTGAGATCTTAGCTTAACTTCAAACAATAAGTTGTAGTAAGGGTAAGTAGGAGGAAGAATTTGGTGAGAAAATGCAAAGGTCTTTTGTAGGCACCAAGCTTCCGACAACCCAAAGAGTAAAACTGTAAACACAAGAACTTCCTGTATTCTAATTACAAGAACACTAAAAGAAATCGTAACAATGTTACCATAAAACATTTATCATAACACGGTCATAATGATTCATGTGAATCAGTCAATCATGAACTCTTTCATTATAAGGCGGAAGCAATATGGAGTAAGAGAGATGATTTTCATTAAAAGAAGTTTCACCCACGTTAGCATAACTAGAGAACCAAAATGTTCATTAAAACTTTACAATATAAGAGCTTAGCTCTACCATCGATCCTAACAAAAATGGAAAAAATGCCTACATATACTCCGACTGGCTCGAAATGTCTGAGACACGAACATGCCATACATTCAAGGCTTGATGTTGACCAGCTTCTCTGTCAGGCTGCACATGCAGATGTTGGACAGATTTCCCATGGAGTCTTCTTTTTAGACACTATCTCTATTAGAGAGGACTGACAGTCTACCTCTGCACTTGTCCCTTTCTGGCTTTCTATTTATGTAAGGAGACAATGTCTCACCCACCTTCCATATTTACATTTAATGCTTCCTTGGGATCTAGTAAGCCTTGGTCAACCCTACACCTGGGAGATGTGGCAGCCTATATTTGGCTATCTGCTACCTCATTCGACTTCTGCAAAGGGACTTGACTGGAAAACATGGATGGAGCTCTGATGGTGGGGTGAAGGCAGCGATGGCATCAAAACTGTGAAGGTGAGATGAGGGGTGTTGAGGTGGAAGATTCTGGTGGCGAAGAAATGGGGGCTATGACACCATATGATGAGGCGATGTGTCATGGGAAGGTGATGAGTTAGGGACATGACACAGGTGGAAGTGGCGTGGAGCATGGAGGATAGTTGTGTGATAGTGAAAGGTAGGAGGGGAGATGGAGATGTGATAGGGGAAAGAGAGAGGCAAAGTGGAGGACACATGTCACCGGAAGGTGAGGGCGGTAAGAGGTTTAAAAATGGGGGGTGCATGCAAAACCGCCCATATTGGACCCCCCATTAAAGGCAGAATGACGAGGGGGGTGCAGAATTGAATCCTAACCATTGATCTGGGCGCACAAATCCTAACCTCCCAAATCAACCTACTCCTTAGAGAAATGCACCCTTTGCACTCAAACTTAGGATAAATGGGTTTTGACCCACTTCTTGCCCTCTTTTTGCCAAAAGGGGACACTCCTTAGGGAAAACACGCCCTACATGCTTATATGATAACATTAGGCTCCATGGGGCATGACACACTCCCTGAGGGCTACCAAGAACTCTTTTGCAGCTTCAGTGCCTTGTTGTTGGGCTATGGAGTCATTTATTAAGCCGAAAAAAATAGGAAAATAATATTTACAAAAACTAAAGAGCCACTCATGGCTCAAACAAAATACTTCTTTAGGAAATGCCCATTCACAGAGCCACTAAAAACTTCTTCACTCTCCAAATCCTGCAACCTGTAGGTGTTGCTTAAAAATACTTCAGATATTTTGAAGGGCCCAATCTAGAGGGCTTCAAACTTGTTGTGTTTTCCTTTGTCTTGCCTTGGGGAATCCCACTTAAGCACTAGATCTCCCAGCTCGAATTCCTCTTTTCTGGGTTTCCTGTCAAAGGCCTGCTTGATTTTCTGCTGATGATCATGAGCTCTGTCCATTACCTTCTCTCTGGTCTACTGCACTTCCACCAGTCGATGAATTCTTCTGACCATATTGTCTGGCTCTCCTTCATAATCCTGAAAGAAGTTTTCTATAGGTAGAGCCAGCTGAGTGGGAAATACAACTTCTGTCCCATAAACAATTTGGAAAGGGGAGGTGCCCAAGGACCTTTTGGTTGTCACTTGATCAGCCCACAGAGAAAATTTGAGTTTTGAATCCTAGGCCTTCTTATTTTCTTCTAATAATATTTTGATGAGCTTGATTAGAGTTTTATTATAAGATTCTGCCAGTCCATTTCCTTGAGGATAATAGGGAGTGGAGTGAATTAGTGAAATCCCAAACCACTCACAAAACTTGATCAAAGGCTCATATTTGAAGGATGTAGCATTGTAATTGATGATTCTGTTCGGACAACCAAACCTTGCCATAATATCTTCAAGAAAACCAATGATCACTTTGTGTGAAGCACTCCTGGTGGGGATAACTTATATCCATTTGGTGAAATAATCTATTGCAGTTAGGATACACCTGTGTTGACCACTTGAAGAAGGATGAATCTCCCCAATGAATTCCAACCTCCATTGTTGAAAGGGTTCTGAAGCTACTATAGGCTTTAGTGGCAGGGATTTGAGTTGTTTCTTTCCTGAGAATTTTTGACATTTGACACAAGCTCTGATTTTCTTGCAAACATCAGTGAATAAAGTGGGCCAGTAGTATCCAACCTTGAGAATTTTGTAGGCTGTGGTTTTCCAGAAATGGTGTCCCCCACATAGGCTGTCATGAAACTCAAACATAATCTTTTGGGCCTCCTGTGGATCTAGACATCTCATAAGCATTCCTAGAGGGTCTTTCCAATACAAGACTTGGTTAATAAGGCAATACCTGATCGATTTGAGTTTTAAATCTCTTTCCTTAATCTTCCCCATTCCGTAAGGAGGCTTTAATTCTTGCAGAAAATATACAATGTCTCCATACCAGGTGAATTCTACTAATGGAGGACTGTCTTGAGGACTACCATCAGACAACTCAGACTGCTGAATTTCTGAGAAAGTGTTGATGAATTTAACCCCCAACACTTTATAATTAGATTTATCCAATAGCTTGGATAAAACCTAGCCTTTAATCATCTTGATAGGCTTTATTTCAAGATCAAACTCAAGGATTTTGGCAATCCACTTGCTCCTTCTCCCGTCCATGTCTGGATGAATAAGAATGTCCTTCACAGCAGTTGAAGGGACATATGCAATAATTTTTGAATGCAGAATATAAACTCTAAAATCTTTGAGATATTTCACTAAGGCGTAGGATTTTTTCTCCATATTGTCATATTTGACCTCTGCATCCCTCAATGTCCTGCTGAAAAAGGAAACAGGTTGTTCCAACCCCTCAACATTCTCTTGCAATAAAATAATTGTCACTATATCAAATGAAGCAAAGGAGAAAATAAGAAAGTCCTAGGAATAATCAGGAATGATCAACACTAGTGCCTTAGTCAATGTTTGTTTGATTTGGTTAAAATATTTCCTGGGCTCAGCAATCCATTTTGCTTCATTTCCCTTTTTGAGCATGGCTGTGATATGCTTCACTAATTCAACAAAGTTGAAACAAACCTTCTCAAAAAATTAATTTTTCCCAGGAAAAACTGGACCTCTTTCTTGGATCTCAGGAGTGACAAGGTTTGGATTGCTTCAACTCTTCTTGGATCAATCCTGACTCCCTCAACCGATACCGTGTGACCCAACAATTTTCCCTCCTTCATAGCAAATAGAGACTTCTTTGGATTGAGGGAAAGACCAAACCTTCTGCATTTCGAGAAAACCTTCCTCATGTGATGATAGTGTTCTTTATCAAAATTGGAGAAGACTATAATGTCGTCCAGGTAGATGAACACAAACTTGTCCTTTTCTACAATGAAATCGATATCCATGGCCCTCTGAAAGGTCGCTCCTGCATTCATCAATCCAAAAGGAATTTTGGCATACATGAACATACCCCAAGGAGTGGTGAAAGCTATTTTTTACCTATCATCAGGCAGAACACAGATCTGATAGTAGCCAGAAAAGACATCAATCATTGAAATTATGGATGCACCAGTTACCCTCTGCAATATGTGTTCCATCTTTGGTAGAGGGTAATTGTCCTTCTTTGAGCTTCTGTTTAGGTTTCTTAAATCAAAACAGAGTCTGATTTCTCCACTTTTCTTTCTCACTAGGACCAGATTGGCCATCCATTCAGAATATCTAAAAGGAACGATGATCTGGGCATCCAACAACTTCTTTGCCTCCTTCTCCATGACAGGCAACAACATAGGATTAATCTGTCTTAGCTTCTGTCTAAATGGCTTGGCCTCCCCTTTTAGTGGGATCTTGTGTTCGATGAAAGCTATGTCATATGTCTTGAGGTCTCCATATGTCCAGGCGAACACATCAGCAAACTCCCTCAATAATTTGGCATATTCAACCCTCTATTCTCTTGACAGACTGCTTGACAACTTTACGAATTTAGGATTCTCTTCTGTGCCAATATTTCACTCAGTTACATCAACATCCCCATTTGAAACCTTACCCTTCACTTCCACATCATTCCCATCGAATAATATTTCTAAAGTAATTAGTCCCTTTGGAATGTGATTGCTAGGCAACTGAATAATATGTTGATTAGCAATTTTATTTACAAATACCTCATGGTGAGGATCACCTTCAGGATCATGATCCTGATCAATGTGCAATGAAGAGAACTCATCAACAGATTCAAGAAATTCTCTGATTTCGAGATCATCTTCAAATACCTTCCAATGTTTGATATTGTTCGATACAAAGGGCCTATATCTTATGTCAACATTATATTTAAACTTAGGTGGCAGAGGGATCCTAAATTGGCTAGCTGAGATAGCTAGGGAATTGGCCAAAGTATTTTCCTCTCTTGGAATGAATAAAATGTTGAAGGCTGAGAAGAAATTGTCAATTAGATCCCACACTTCATTTTTGTAACTTCTGACCAAAGGATTCTTAGCCCGATAAGCATTTCTAACCTACTAGACTATCAACTCAGCATCTTCGAACACTGCTACCTTTTCAATCCCTATTTCCTTTGCATCCCTTAAACCTAAAACAAGAGCTTCATATTCTACCACATTATTGGTAGCCTCAAATTCTAAATTGTATGACAAGGATATGGTTTCATGACAAGGTGACACAAAAACCACTCTGACACCAGTACCTTTACTAGAAGAGGCTCCGTCGAAGAACATCTTCCATACAGAGGTAGTTGGAGGAGGTATTTCAAGATAAGAAATAGGTTGCTTTCTGATTTCAAGAGGGGCTTCAGGAGTATCAGTGAGATGGAACAAACTAGACCCCAAATCAGTGTCAAGTGCAAAGATAGGATGATTGGTGGGTTCTGTTTCATAATTGACAATGTAGGCCAACTGAGCCTCTCTGTACAATCTTCTGTGTTCCCCTCCAAAGATTGGAATGGTAGCATATGTTAGGTCCATTTGTAATGTTCTCCCAAGCCTTTTTATCCAATATCTTGACAATAACATGCCAAACTTGGGAGGAACATTAGCTACCACAATGTCCATGACCAAAATTTTCATGGGCAGCTGAAACAAGGTCACAACTAGATCTTTGATAACCCCAAGACACTGCACCCTCCTTGAATCGAAGGAATACAAATCATGATATGCCTTTGTGACTTCTAGCCCGAGTTCTTCCATGACTGTTTTGGGCATAAGATTATGAGATGCCCCAGAATCCATCAGGCAATTATGCAACACCTTATCATGAATGCTCAAGGATGTGTAGAAGGGAGGGGATGAGTCATCTCTGTCTTCTACCATAGGGCCTAGGATGACTATTGTATTTTCATCTTGCAAATTAATCGAGTCTGTGGGGTGGTATGAGGGCTCAGACTGCAGTATATTAGAGAGGAACCTTTTGAAATCTTCATGCTTGACTAGCTCTGACAAAGGTACAGGGATCTTGATTTTATTGGACTACTGGAGAGGGGGCTTGGATTTTATTACCTTTGTTGTTGTCTGCCATATCATTAGCGAGATTTTCTTCTCTGGTAGGCTTCTTAGGAACCTCAGGCATTCTAGATTTCTTCTTGGATCTAAGTCTGTATCTATTTGGGCTACCACTAGCCTTGTCTCCCTTGCTCAGCTCATGTATTTGATTGTTCATGAGGGATTATTCATATGCAACTTGAGTTAGATGAGGGAAAGGAGAGGTGTCTTCAATACAATGAATTTCAAGGCCTAACTCCTCTTCCTCCTTCTCTTCATCATCAACCAGGTTGTTTTGGAGAGGGGCTTGAATCCTCTGATCATCCCTATCTCTGTTCCTTTGTTCCCTCGGCATAATCTGAGGAGAATGGTTGTTCGGCCTTCTGAAGTTTCCTCTGTTATCAATGTTTTGTGGATTTTTGTATATCTGCTTCCCCTCCATTTTAATTTTCTCCATCTTTGTAGACAGAGACTTTACTATCTTGGTCAATTCATCTACTTGAGGGTGAGATATAGGAGAATTGTTGGTTGTGGAGCCTGATTATATTCCTAATTCAGAGGTCTTTGCTTTCAGCCGTGTCTATACCCCATGAAGTATTTACACCCCAGAAGTATGTACACTCTTCCACGTGGGGGAGTGTAGAGGGGGGGTACCCCCTCTGCGGGGTCTGAGGGGTCCATCCCCCCGGCTGGGGGGT
>JASDQU010194082.1:0-13894 GCA_032191745.1 Picea mariana | reverse complement strand
TAGAGATATGTTCACTTAAATATCCATATAATGTGTGGTTATTTGCTAGAATCACTGGACAAGAGTCCACAACTACTATCCCAAAATATGTTGTGTATGTTCTTCACCACTCAGTTCATGAAGATGTCGTGTTTGACTGGGCTTGTATTATTTCGAGGGAAGTTTCCTTTCATCTGGGAAACTTTTTAAAGACCAAAAATTTATTTGTGACATCTTACTTAGTTTACGCAATTGTCTACTATCACATATTTGAAGACTTGCCTCAAGCAAGGAATGTAGATTTCAGTAAGGATCCAGTTCAATTATGGTATCTGATACTTTGGAAGGATAAAGCTCTTTACCATTTTTATGAGGTACATAATGCCTTTTTATCCTCTTTCGAGAAGTTATTTCATGGTGGTACCGCATCAAGGTTGTTAGTGGAAGTTGATGCCTTTCTAGCAAGGAAAGAAGTTTTTGAAATTCTGGATGACTTCAATTATATCAGACTCTATGATTTTCAGGGAAAACCTTCTTTACTACCTTTTTATGTCTCTAACAAATTCTTTACAGTTAAAGTTTGCCAACAATACAAATTTTGGGCACATTTCTTCAATGAAAAGAGGAAGAAGTAATTCATTCCAGTACCCATGAGAATTGGAGAGATCACCGTTAAGAATATATCTCATTTGGATGAATTTGTTGTTCATTTTGAGAATTTTAAGTTGAGGGAAATTCATGAAATTGAGGGCTTCAACATTAGTGAATTATTCACGGTACACATGTCTACAGTTGGTTATGGTTCGTCATTCATCAAGTCTACTCAGTTGAAGGAAAGGGGAGGGGATAACCAAAACCCTTTAGAAGCCATTCCTAAAAAAACCCATGATGATATTGGTACCTTTGTCGGTACAAATGACCAGTATAAACAAAAGGGACAAACCATAAGAAGTGGTAAGCCTAACACCGACTCGTCCAATTTCTCACAGAGAATCTCTTCAACAAAGAACAAAACTCAAGGAAATAGTCAAGAACAAAGAAATTATCATTTTGTAAACTCTGGCGTTGGAGGAGACGATGACCCTTCTAAGGGGGGTATTGAAAAATCACACACAACCCCTGTACATCCCCAAAAAAAGAGAAATAGTTCAAAAGGTAGGTCAAGAAGTACCTGAATCTAAACTCAGAGACATGGAAGTCGATGTTGTAATAAGAGAGCCCAACTAGGCTGAACAAAGATTGATTGAGAATAGAGGAGTTGGCTTATAATGTTTGAAGAAGGGTGTGTCACACTACACTACGCAACCTTCAATAAAAATTCAAAGAATTGTTAATTGAGAAAATTAATTTGAAAAATAAGAAAGTTGTTGAGAAATGGAATTCAGAAATTGATATTCAAGGAGTAAGAACTTCTAAAGTTATGGAATTCCATGAAGCCACGGGAGAAGCTCTAAAATATTCATTTGATGAAATAGAAAAAGAAAACATTATGTTGAAAGAAAGAGTGAAGGAACCATAGAATGCTTTGTTGCCAAGACCTTTATTTGTTGAGCTAATCGTTGCCATCTGACCACTTAACAGTCTAGAAGACATACCCGACTCAAGTTCGAGATTAAGAAGTGCCTCGAGCCTATTAACGACTATAAGAAAATACATTGGAGATGACATTCATAAGATAATTGCTTTACTTCTTGAAATATGGGAACTAGCCACTAGTTCAACCACACTCTCTTCAAGGATTCTAAATTTTAACGAAAGTCGCCGAAAAGACTTGGACAACGATGAGCACTTTTATAAGGAAGTTGTCGGTACTTTTTTTGCTAAAGTCTCAAATATGAATGATGTGCATAGAAGAGAGCAAAATATTCCTTTTAAAATTCAACCAAGACAAATAAATGTATGTTAGTTGAAAAGGATCAAGTGTTTAAGGGAAATACTTGTTGAATGTGACACCATAAATACAAAAACAACTCATGTGTTCCTGAAGCTTGTTAATTTAACAAAAGGGTTGAGGGGGACACACCTAATAATGGATTCAACACTACTTTCAAGAGATCAATTACAAGAACAGTTGGATGCCCTTAAAACTTCATGAGCAACTGAATTCAATGACTTAACTGAATATTCAAAGGAGAAGTGGTTGATCCACTACGTGAATAAGAACAAAGACGTTGAAGATACACTTCACCAGTTGAGTTTCGATTTCAGAGATATTGAAAATGAATTATTAGATGAAAGGATCAAGCACGAAACAATGGTTGCTCCCATGCAGGAGTACATTGAAATATGGTTAAAGAATGCAATGATCAAAATAACTAAACCATATTAGCAAAAAGCAGTTACTACCATTAGGGAACCTCAATCGAAGTACTCCACAAAAGGGACTTCAACAAGCAAATGAATGGTCAGGTTTTTTTCCATCATAGTAAGTCAAGTAGCCATATTGTTAAGCCTTTACTTTCTTTTCTTCTCAGTTAGCAGTCACCCAACCTTTCTTGTTTCATGATTTGTGAAAACCAAAGGTCAATTACTAATTGTCTCTTCTTTCTTTCTTCGAGGTCTTTCTTTTATTATTGGTCCACGAAATCCCCATCCCAGTCCTCTTTAGGGCACATGTCTAATGATTTATTTGCCTTTGAGTCTTAAGCATGAGGTTTCAAGAAATGTGTTTATCAAAATCTCTTTGAGTTTTAAGTGCAAAATGATGTTAAGTTATCTACAAATGTGGTCTATATTTCTTATTTTGTCAAATGATGTTAAGTTATCTACAAATGTGGTCTATATTTCTTATTTTGTCAAATGATGTGCTCTACTTTTGTTATGCTATGATGGAAATGTAGTCCTTTAAAAAATTTCACTTTTATGGTTTACAGTGTTGTATAATATTGTAAATATTCATTTCTAAATAGGCTTGGTCCTTTCTCAGAGCTATTCTATAAACTCATCCCATGGTGGATATTAATTCTCATTAAATTTTGAATGATTTGAAATGTCATAGTGCTTTGTCTAAGTGTTGGAAATGAATTCAAAAGGATGTTAGTCATGAAGTTCCTCATGCAAATTTACTTTCAACCTGTGGAAAATGAATTCCCATCTAATCTCTGGAATCATAATCGTGGGACAATGCAGGACCTATGGACAAAATATTTTGGTTTCGGTTGCATCCCCTCCATCGCTCCTCTGGTTAGCGAATTGGCTTGGTTTGATTAATTTTCATGTGGCGCGTTGGTGTCCATTTCATATAGGTTTCTTATGGTCGATCATCCTCGTGAAGTGAGGTGGTTTGATTGTTCTGAGGTTTATGGGCTAGCTATTGGCGGAAAGGCCACATGGATTAAATCTTTTGGTTTTGGTTGCCATCCTTGCTTTCACTCTTCAGGTTGGTAAATTGGCTTGGATTGATGATTTCCCCCATCTACTTGGACATCATTTATGTTCTATCTCTCGTGGATTGTTGGTGATGGAATTTGTGGAGGCTTATTGTGGTCAACCATCTCTGTGTTTAGAGGTGGATTGATTTTCCTAATGTTTGTGCATTGAATTTTGGTGGAAAGGTATGCATTTGTTCCCTCCTTCCTTAGTCCAGAAGCTAGTTGTGGTACTTGGCTTACAAACTTCAACCTAGTCCTTTTTGTTTAAAATAATTATGGGTTTGCACCCTCTTCTCTTTTCTTTGGATTGATCATGCTTTATTCCTTCTTTATGAGGAATCCTTCCTTTTATTTGGCTTTAATGGTTTGAAGGAACAAAAAATCCAAGTTTGGTTTGATTTCAACCTAGCAAATTTTAAAATTGGATCATATTATCCAAGGAGTTTTGGTAGCTACATCTACCTTTAAGGGATTTGGAATCATTATGCTCTCCATCTCTAAAGAGGCTTGCAAAAACCTTGGGATCAAGGATTTTGCAGGGTTTACTAGAAATCCTTGCTCAAAAGTACCTTGGGCCTGCTCCCTTTTATGAGTTATATGGATTGGTTGTGCTCCACTTTTCCTCCTCGAGGAATTCCACAGTATTTTTGGAAGTAGTGGTTTTGAGGAGGAAGAATTTCAAGATTGGTATGTTTTCCAATCAAAGAAGGTTGAAAATGATTCCCTCTACCACAAGAAATTTTGTGGCTACAATCTCCTCCTAAGTCCTTGGAATGGTAATGTTTTGATTATCAAATTTAAGGGAACTTACAGAGATTCCAGAGTTGGTGGTTGTGGGGAGTTTGTATTCCAAATTTGGGCATCTTTATCCATGTGGATATCGGTGGCCAACCATCTTTTCCAATTGGCTCAAAACAGTCTTCTGGCAACTTACTATTTTTAGCAATTTTTCGGTTCTTGAACTTCTGGGGCCATTTTGAGGGCCTAAAAGAAGTTTTTTTGGGATTAAGCACCTCAATTATAGTTGATGGCTTTTATTGAGCCCCCAAAATAAATCTCCTCGACAATACCTTTCCAACGAGTTATCGTGCGCCCCAAACGAAGATCGTATGCCAAAGTTACACCCCCGGGAAGTTGACACACCAAACTACCCAAAACGAGGTCCACAAAATTGTTGGCTTTTCATCTTCTAGGGTTAGGGTTTTGGATTTTATTTATGTTAAAAATGCCCTTAGAACCTCATTGTAATCATCTTCTTGCAAATGTGAGTAGGCATCACATCTCTTCTTAAAGATAAGCCGCCACTATTCTACCGAGTCTTTCACTCTGTATTTCTATAGTTTTGTACATTTCGCTCATTAATATAAATTGTGTATTATTGTATCTTTGTGTTTATGGTTGCATATTTGATATATTTATGTTATATTATTAAATATATGAGATATCTCTATACACTTCTTTATTATATCTTCGCTCTCATTTCGTGCCGAAAATAATCCGGATCAGTGGTATCAGAGCAGGTTACTCTTGATCATTTCTCAGTGCATGTCCCCAACGAGGTCCAAGTATAGAAAGTTGGGTCTCAAGCTTGTCTCTATTGAGTACAATTGCTCTCGCATGCCCAAGAAACCCTCCATAGTAGAAGAAAAGAAAAATGACAGAGCAAAATATTCTACTAATCTGTTGCTTGAGCAAGCTCTCACGCGACAGAGGGACGAAATGACGGAGAATTTTTCCCACATCCTTCAACGCCTGCCGATAACAACATGCACGTCTTCATGAAGCGACCACTTTGGAAGCACCTCTCCTTTCAAGGTACAAGCATTTTTGGTATTCTCGTATTTGAAGGTCAAATAGATGCGGATGCCCTGGAAAAATGGTTAAATCTGCTAGAAGGATATTTCTCTATTCACAATTTTCTCGACAGGGAAAAGATCACCTTTGCACTCCTCAAGGCTCTCCCCCATGTCAAACATTGGTGGGAAACTTACTAGGATCAAAGTTCCACAGAGGAGTCTGGAATATATTGGGCCGAGCCAACTTGAGATTTTTTTGTGGATGCGGTCCAGGAACAATATTACCCTATTGGTAACTATGACAACCAATGCATGAGATGGACCACATTGCGCCAAGAGAGGGGAAAAAATTGCTAGAGTTCACAAATAATTTCCATACCTTGCACACCAAACTGGTTATCAAAGACTCTGAGTGACATCTAATTCTGAAGTATCGCGGGGCTCTACACAAATATATCCGAACTGAAGTGGATTTTTTGGACATCTCATTACTGGGTGCTACTTATCAATATGTTGTTAAAATCGAACAGAAATTTAAGCACTAGAACAAGCGGGAGTTCGGGTTTGCAAATACGCAACAACTAAAGTATGGTAAAGACGACCCTAACAACTAGCCTTCAAAAAACCAATCCAAGACATAGGAAAAGAAGGGTAACGGAAAGACGAAGAAGGAAACTGGAAAATGGTGTGATTTCCACAAAAGCCCCTTGCACAACACCAATGAATGTCGCTCAAAACAATCATTGGTGGTCGATATCAAAGAGAAGGAGTCGAACCTTGATTCAGAATATGATTAAGAAAATATTGGTAGGAGATCGATCATCGATGCAGACCCCATTGTTATTATCACGACCGCAACAATTGAACCAGAAGAACCAACAGATCCTGAAGAGGGGGAGTGCTTTTTTTATTCACAGATGTGGGTGAAGGGGACCCACTGCATTTTATTGTTTATAATGAAATCTAGAAGAACCTCATCTCAACAGAGGTCATCAGATAGTTAGGATTGTCGACGACACCACACCCGTAGCCATACAACATCGGATGGCTTCGCCAAGGATGAGACCTCCATGTCAGCCAACAATTTTGATTGTCATACGACATCCAACCCTTCAAGGATGAGGTACTGTGTGATGTTTCCCCACTAGATGTATATGATTTTCTTTTGGGCCAACCATATATGTGGAAGCACCATGTTATTTATGAGGCTTGACCCCGTAGTGTCATTGATACTCTGGGGGGTCATCTCTACAGGATACCATAGCTAGTTCCAACTATTGTCTCACCTAAACAGTGTTGCAAGGCAGTATCTCATACTACAAAATTCAACTTCTTCACAGTATGTTCAAAAGGTGAACAGAAGAACGCAACAACCATTGCAGCCTCAGTCAAAGCACCTTTTGTCCAGCTGAAGCAGGTCAACAAGATTGACGCAAAGTCTAGGGATTCCTTCTGCACACAGTCATCTTGTCTAGCCAGATTGGTTACAAAGGTCCAACCCTTCCAGCCACAGGTTCCTGACAGCCTTTAATAAGCTAAGCAACTCAACTTCCCCAGCAAGGCAAGCAACTCATCAAGATGTAGATTCGGAAAACACTTTTCCCTCTCCCCCGGCCACTCAATGCAATGGAGACCATTGCTTTCTAATGAGGGAGGATTGATCCAGGTGGATATCGGTGGCCACCCACCTATTCCAACTGGCTCAAAACAATCTTCTGGCAACTTACTATTTTTAACAGTTTTTTGGTTCTTGAACTTTCTGGGCCATTTTGAGGGCCCAAATGAAGCTTTTTCGAGATGGAGTGCCTCAATAATAACCAAGGGATTATATTGAGCCCCCAAAATGAATCTCCTCTATGATACCTTTCCAATGAGCTATCGTGTGCCCCAAACGAAGATTGTATGCCAAAGTTATACCCTCAAGAAGTTGATACACCAAACGGAGTCCACAAAATTGTTGGCTTTTCATCTTCGGGGGTTAGGGGTTTGGATTTTATTTATGTTAAAAAGGCCTTTAGAGCCCCATTGTAATCATCTTCTTGTGAATCTACGTAGCCATCACATCTCTTCTCAGAGATAAGCTGCCACCATTCTAGCGAGTCTTTCACTCTGTATTTCTACAATTTTGTACATTTCGCTCATTAATACAAATTGTGTATTATTGTATCTTTGTCTTTATGGTTGCATCTATGATATATTTTTGTTATATTATTGGATATTTGATATATCTCTGTACATTTCTTTATTCTATCTATGCTCTCATTTCGTGTCGAAAATAATCTGGATCACATCTCTTGCACTAGTAAACAATATCTTTGAACCAACAAGTTTCCATCAAGGCCAATTTTATTTGAAAACAATGCTTGGTTGTGGAAACACTAATTGTGCAACATTCAATTCACATGGTAGTGGTGAAAAAAATTGGGTTTAGATTAATTAGGCATTCAGTATACATCTCTGGGAAACCAAAAATCACATCAAGGAACTTCGAGCAACTTTTATAAGGCCTGCCTCGATCTTAGTTAAAGCACTTGCTGAATCAAGAAGAAATTTGGATCCTTGGAAAGATGATACATAATTCCTAATTATGGGCATGGAAAACTCTCTTAAGGAAATATTTAAAGAAGAAGACTTTGTCCACCAGCTAGCTGACCTAATGGAGTAACAAAAGTTGGAAGATTCTCTAATGATTAACACTGGATGTATTTTCGTGTTTTTTTGTATTTTAGGATATTATGTTAGGCAGGCCACTTGCACGACCACTTGAAATTTGTATTTTGTAATCGACTTGCAACTTTTTGCTACGCTTACACAAAAGTGCCATTTTCAAAAATCATGGAATCGCCCTTTGTAATTTGCTACATGTTTCGACTATGGCTTCCTTTTATCCCATACAAATTATGTTTCAGTTAAAAATAAATAAAAGAATGTGAGATATAAGGATGGCATACCTACCTTTTAAGTGTTATATTTTATAAGGAAATGTTTTATATTTGATGAAGTTCATTGAACTTCGATAATAATACAATGGCTGTCATTTTTTTATAATCTAAAAACATTGATCTTAATCTATTATGTACATAAAAAATTTACACCATCTCTGAGGGAATCTACCAAAATGGAAATCAGATTCCTACCCCAGCCAAAAAGTAGCAATATTTTCATATCTGCATCAACAATTTTTGGCGATATTGTTCCCCTATCTGTCCACCATATTTTCAAAAAAATGCTTACCTCTCTCTATTAGAGCTAAAACTATAGATAATTTGTCTGTTGTTATATCTATAACTAGTTTGGAAACATAAAGATAGAAAAAAATGAATAACAATAGATACGACTAACCAGTTAACCCTACGCATCCTCCCTAGGCCGTGGTTTCAGTGTCTCAGACATGGGTTCAGTGTCCAGCACAACCTCGCCCGCCTTGATTACATCCGCCTCCATTAGACATTTTTTGGAGCCCGATGGACTTGGCACACCCTCTCCTTTTTCGCTTACTCAAGCTGTTAACTGGAAGGAGAAACCTTAAGGAAAATGCCATACTGAGATTGGTAAAAAAGATCAAATTTAGCTTCTAGAACTTGAATTGCATGCAAAATATTTCCATGCTCCCTCATGGTACTATGTAGAGATTTCCCAACCATGGCCTTGAGAATCCAATAGGTCTCAGCTATCTTGAAGTACTTTGTCTCCCTCTTCCTATAATAGAAGGGGTCATCCACCTAGTCATGGACCTCTTCCAGCATATCTATGTCCGAAGTGGCCAAGCTCTAGGCCTGCACCACCTCTTCCACCTCAGTCGTTGCCTTCTTCTCTTCCTCTCTGCACAACTCATGGAACCTATTCACCACCTCCCATGCCTCTCTAGCTGCCTATGTGTTAGTTACAAGTCCATGGGATGTGGACGCCTCCCTACCATCCACCCCCCTATGCCTTGCTCGCCCCATCTTGCCAGAGTTCCTAACGATATCGCAAACTGTTCATGCCGAAATGTTGTTGAATCAATGTGAATTTTGTCGATGACACCTTCAAATCAACACCACCAGCTCCCTACCTTGATCTACTTCTAGCCCAACTTTGACCTTGTTAGAGTTTCCACCAAGCCCCAAGTTCAATCCTGATTGGTTCGTCCAAACTTCACCATCCATGCATATTAAACCTTCAACAAATGTTCCTTTACTAATGCAACCCATGCCGAGTATAGTCATCCAAAGTGGAAACATCATGAACAAGATGCTTGGTCCTTGCTTCATCTTTGAATGATGCCTCTTAATACTCCTCTGTTTAGCTTCTAGAAGGTTCAACATGTTATGATATGAGTTTTGTGTACTAGCACCAAGCCAAGCACTCCTCTGATTAATGATCGTCATGATATCGCACACCCCGAACTGGTTGTACTGACCACCTTACGTTGTTTGGATATGTCGTCGAACTACTTCTCACTGCCTCTTGCGCTTATACAGATGTCCTATCATTGATCATTGTCACGTCAAGTGGCTATCCCGGTGAGTGGACTCGGGCAGTCCCAACATTTAACACCTCATCTAGGTAAATACAATGGCTTTCATTATTTGAATTCACTATTCACGATAATTAAGGTAAGTAGTAATATAACAAGCAATACATATTTTTTAATTAAATGTAATATGGATATTAGAATATCTTGACCCATGATTTTTATATACAATCTTATTTATGATTTAATGCAATAAAATGAGGTTCTCATGTTGGAGACCTTTAGTTAAAGGGAACAATTAGGTATGATTGATTTTATGTTAGCCTTTTGGTTATATCAAAGAGACTTCTTCAAAATTTTGTAGCTAATTAATATTTTTTAAGAATGGTTATCGTAGTTGATAGAATAAAGAAACTAACAAAAACACATTTTACATTTATCTTCAACTACCATTCTTACATCTATCTTTACAAACATAGTTTTTTTCGGAAGAAAAACATCGAGGGAAAACTTTGGACACTTCCCTCCATTATGTGGATGGTACCACACACACACATATCCTTTTTAATGACTTTAAACCATTTTCTATGTTTTTTCATATCTTCTTCGTGATTTTAGGGGCTAAATTTCGCTCATGGGCTAATTTTCCATGGTTTTTCCCCAAAAAAGATTCTCTATTCTAAAAATGATTCACCCAAATTCTATAGAATAAAATTATTTTAACTTAAAAATCACCAAAATTTTATACAAACTATATAAAATCATTAGAAATTTGAATATTTTTACAAAAACATCGCCAAACATTTATAGTTGGAATATGAAGTATTAGTAAGATTCACCTAGGTTTCTACATTTAAAAAAAAAATCCATCCTTAAAATCATCCTTGTTCCAAATGCTTTATTGACCAACTTTAAAATATAAATAAATAAATATGTCCATGTTCTAAGAAAAAAACATTCATATTGATATTTCAAGTGTGAAATCAGAATACACATTTGACTGTGTTAAAAGGCTCAAAAAATACAGTCTTAGTGCTATATTGAAACAACATCTTTCACTATCCTATTACTGCTCATTACAGTCTTCCTTAGCTCCTCCAGGGTAGCCTTAAAAAAAAAATCACAATTTTTTTTATAGCTCAAAGGCTTTATAAAAACCAAGACAAATACACTTCATAAAACAAAATTAGAGATAAGATCCCCTCCTGTAGTAATAATGCTCCCTTGGATAGTTGATCTGCTTTTGTGTTGAATTCTCTATAAATATGGCTAAAAGATTGATCTTCAAAACTGCCCTTTATCTCCAAAACTTGATTCATAATTGAGGATAACAACATGCTTTCAATTTTGCATTTATTATTCACCCAATCCATCAGCATCTTGGAATCTCCAAATCCCTGCAAAGATTTTAAATCGTTGTCTGTTGATGTTTTTAGAAGAAGACACATTGCATAGAACTCAGCTTGGTTAGTTGTTCCTTTCCCAACAACATATTTCAAGGATTTATAATGTGTAGATTCAAAT
Organism: Picea mariana; assembly: GCA_032191745.1. Taxonomy (NCBI): domain Eukaryota; kingdom Viridiplantae; phylum Streptophyta; class Pinopsida; order Pinales; family Pinaceae; genus Picea; species Picea mariana. Next base: position 2,768 of record JASDQU010194082.1, on the reverse strand, counting down.
AAAAGGATAGTCGTTGCCCCACACATGCCTAGGGTTCCTTAACATGCCCCATTGAAGAAGCCCTAGGCCTTTTCATGATCAATGTTCGGGTCTTTCAATGCTCTTTGAGGATTTTCCTTAGGGGTTTCCAACTCCCTTCAAAAGATACCTGAGTTTTATAAGCAACTTCTGCTAGAGTCATGTCAAGACCTTGGAAAATCATGTTATTCCTTGATATCCAAATACCCAATATTACAAAGCAAGGCAATGCCTCAAATGCATTTTCAGACTTATAAGATATTCGTGATAAGAGGCATTCTTCCATAGACCTTTGTTCTACTCTATCCCTCCCACTTGATATTTGTGGGACTCCATTCCACGTATTAGCTCTTGAAAATGAGTAAGTGACAAACCGATGATCCATGGATTCCTCACTACACTTGCACATAATAAATCTCCCAGGTATATGCCATCTCCTCTTTTAGCAATTGTCCCATGTTAAAATTTTATTAGCAAAGCCAATGGAGGGAGATTTTAGTTTTTAAGGGGCTCTCTTGCTTCCATACTAGCTTCCACCACCAAGCTCTTTCTCCTTGCTAAGATTCTTCCATTTTAATTGAGTAGCTTATTTTTGTTGAATACTCCCCTATACTCTGGTTTTTGGGCCATTTTATTATACCTTCCCACTCATAAAACTTTGTGGCATTGTGATTTAACATACTTGCACATTGATTGTATTGCTCTATTTTTTCCCTTGGTAAATTCAATTTTTTTGTTGATTTCCATCCTTGGGACCACACATTTCTTCCTTCAAGAAATGTTGCACCCTCCAAGGAGAAGATCCCCATGGAGTGTAGTTCATTTATTAAAACTTCTAGAAATCTAAAATTTCCTTTACAAAAATTCCAAGGATCTTCCCCAATTATCATTTCATTTCCTCTTCCCACTTTCTAAGCTTACCATTTTCGTATTAAAGGGAAGGCCCTAACCAAAGCATTCCAAATAACTGAAGCTCCTTATATTCTTTTCATTTCCACTATAAACCAATCTCTTTCCCTTTATATACTTTAGTTTCATCACTTTTTATGAAAACCGTTCGTTATATATTAACCTCCACAATTTTTTTGCAACTAGGGCCATACTAAAAACATATATATGCTTCAAACCCCATCGACCTGCTTCCTTTGGAGATGGCACCCTTATCCATTTAGCTAAAGGAATTCCTTTGTTTTTCCTTTTCCCTCTCCATAAAATTTTGAAACACTTTTTTAGAATTTTGTCAAGAATGTCTTTAGGAATGTGTGCAATAAACATTCAAAACACGGGGATACTCTCTAAAACAAGGTTCACCAGAACTAATATACCACCTCGAGACAACCATCTATTGCAACATATAGAGATTCAAGCTTCAATTTTATTAAACAACTAAGGCTAATTAGCGTACTTGTAATCATTTGGTTTTAATTTAAAGCCTAGGTACTTTATTCCCTTCTCAAGCTAAGATTGGATAATGGGAATCATATTTATAACTTTTGTTTTCATCTCTTCCTCTAGCTCATTGAACAACATTGTTGGCTTCAACATGTTGGCCTCTATACATGTATCCTTGCAATATATGTCTATAATATCTTTGACCCTTCTCAACTCCCAGATGAACCCTTGACAGAAAAATCATATTGTCATCTACAAAGAACATATGTGAAATAACCATTATATCATATATTTTAACCCCTCTCCTCCTCGTATTCTGAATTAACATACTTAAACCTTCAACAACTAAAAGAAGATAAAAGGAGATAAGGGCATCCTTGTCGAAGACCCCTTGAGGCATTAAAGAGCCCTGAAGATGCTCCATTTATTAATACAATAAAGGATTTTGATGACAAACCTCACATTATCCAATAGAGAACGTGCAAATTCATACCTAGTTGAAGCAAGAATAATCTTATATATAACCAATTCACTTGATCACGTGCCTTTATAAGGTCTAGTTACATCACAACTGTTAGATTTTTTTAAGTCTTAGTTCAATGCATTCCTTGCTAAGCTATGAGCATAACATGATGGATTGACCTATTCAATAGGAAATCAAACCATTCCTTTGAAATTACATTTGACAAAATTCCTTTTAGTCTATTAACAATGATTTTTGAGATTAGTTTATAAACAAGACTACACAACGAGATATGCCTAAATTGTTGAAAGGATGAGGGGTCTTGTTCTTTGGGGATAAGAGAAATAATGTAGAATTTAATGATCTTAACACCTTCTACAATAGTCTAGATTCCTCAACCATTCTCAAAAGGTTACCCTCCAACATATCATAGAATCCAATATAGAACTCAACTATCCATCAATGAAGGCATGGGATTTTGACCCTTTTGAATGAATTTAAAATTGCTTTCATTTCTTTCTATGTAACTCCCACTTCCATTTCCATATTCATCCAATCATCAATGAGCCTAGGAAACAAACTTAGTATTTTCATGATTTCATCTATGTTAGCATTATCGAGGTCTTTGAAGAGAGTTTTGAAGTGTTGTTTACCTACATCTATTTGTTGAAATAATGTAACTGCGAAGAGCATTCTTATTATTATTTTGTTATTGGATTAAATCCCCATTGTGGATTAATCGTGTCATTATTATTATTGGATTAAATCCCCATTGAGGATTAATCATGTCATCATTATTATTATTGTTATTGAATTAATCCCCATTGAGGATTAATCATGTCGGTAATTGTATAAGGACCAAATCCCCTTTTGCGGATTGGTCATCGAACAATTA